>JASVEL010010355.1:0-168978 GCA_032618575.1 Nicotiana noctiflora
ACCAGACTGCTGATGCTCATCCTTTATGTAAGGCCCCGTGAAATTTTTGTGCATAAAACCTAGTAGATGTGGTGTCATGGTCCGAATGATGTGTTAGGAATGCGTAGAATAAGCTCGCCGCGGTTCGGACCCTTGGTAGTGATTTAAGTTTCAAAATGTAGAATAAAATTTTTTCCAGAAAAATGTCAATCTGCGGTGCACTTTTGCGACCGCAGAATCAACATGCGGTCCGCATAGTGACCGCAAATCGTTCCAGAGAGTTGCCCAAAATTGTGTCCAATGTGCGGTCGATATGCGATCGCATGTCAATCTGCGGTGCACTTTTGCGACCGCAGAATCAACATGCGGTCCGCATAGTGACCGCAAATCGTTCCAGCGCCTGCGTAATTTTTGAGCCATTCTGCGGTCACTTTGCGGACCGCATGTGGGTTCTGCGGTCGCATAGTGACCGCATATTCGACCCCGGCCCAGATTTTTGTAACATTTTGACCCGATCTCTTCTTTAATATAACACCTTTCTTCTTCATTTTATCATATCACCTCACCAAAATTAGAGAGAGAAGAGAGGGTTTTTAGAGAGAGAAGTTCTTCATCTTCAAAGATTGTTCCAACTACTTAATTCCAAGGGATTCTAGGGCATGGATTCAACTTCCCCAATATTTTCAAGGTAAAAACCCTAACTATTTTCTTTGATTTTCAGTTTTAATTGGGTAAAGAGAGGTTTGCATATAATAGCTTTTAAAAATAGAATTTTTACACTCATGCATGATTATTGAACTTGATTTCTAGTAAAAGAAGTGAGAAGTAAGAGTCTTCAAGAACAAGGTTGGCAAGAGTAGGATGTCTTGGGTAAGCATAAAGTAGGAGGAAAAACATCATCACCAGGTATGTATGGCTAATTTTGATTCTTGTAAAATCGCCCATATGTGTGAAATTGTTTGGCATGTGTTAATTTGAGAGATTTTATGTGATTTTTCGATATCATTGTTGTGTTGGGTATACAATTGATGATTGAACTACATTTGGTATGGTTTGAAATACGAATTGAAAGATGACAAAGGAATTGAAATTGGTACAGAACTGAGGAAAATTGCTGTGATGGCATATTTGGCTTATTGTGGAAGGAATTTGAAACACCTTAATTGTGGTAAATTGTTGAACATGATTATGTGGGCATTTTTGATTTTTGGAATACTTGTAACTTGTTTTTGATATTGGCTTGAGAAGTAATTGAGAACATGAACCAATGTGTAAGTTGCTATTTGAACTTGTTGAAATTGTGTGTAGTACCTTATCTGCTGTTTGAAATTGTTGTGTTTTCAACTGTAAGGCTGGGTCGTGTTGCGCGCCGCAACGTGGTGAAATAAGGTTTGGGTTGGGGTGATAAGGGTGGCCGAGGTAATAAGGGTGGTCAGGGGCAATAAGGATGGAAAGCGATCGAAATCGCTACTGAAAATTGATACATAAATCAATAATGTGAAATTGTGAAAGGAGACAGCAGGAGAGTTTGCAACCTGTGGGGCACTGATTGCCCCTTTGTTTGACTACTTGTGCTTTACGTGATTGATTGGTTATTGTTAAATTGGTTGATTGTAGAAAGTGCTTTGTGTTGAGAATTATTTGAAATAAGGAAAATGTGGAAAAATGGTTGGTTGGCTTAATTAATTGTTGATGTAATTTAATGGCTTGAGTTTACTTGGGACAAAGTTTGTCCATACATACCAGTACAATTCAAGTGTACTGACGTCCCTTTTGCCGGGGCGCTACATTCGTGTTATGATTGTAGGTGGATCAGTAGCAGGCACTTCAGCTCATCGGCAGTAGTATCTTTCATCCTCCACTGCCCGTTTTTGGTGAGCCCCTTTCTTCCTCGGGGCCTTGTGTGGTTCATGCCACTTTGGTTTAGATTTCATTTTGGTTTTGTAAGGTATAGCCGGAGCCTTGTTACCGGCAAGTATTGTATTTCCCTTTGTATCCTAGAGGCTCTATAGACATGTAAACTGTGGGACCCCAGTCTTATGTATATATATTGCGTTATGTCGGGCGTTGTAAAAATTGAAATCTTGTTAATGAATCACTCGTATCGTTTTATTTGTTTAATATGAAATCAATTATGATTAGTAATATATTTGGTTAATGAGAAGCAGTCATCACAGGGGTAACGCGTGGGAATGAAAGGCACCCAGGTCCGCTTGACTGGGGCAACCCGGTCAGGCGCCGGTCATGTTCCTCGATTTGGGGCGTGACACTTTACCTACTGACAATTCAGACACTTAGATATAAAGTCCACAACACCCCTCTTCATACCGTTCCACCAATAAATCTCCTTGAGATCATGATACATCTTTGTAGAACCTGGGTGTACGAAATACTTGGAATTGTGAGCTTCCGCCATTACCCTCTCTCGAAGATTAAGCATATTCGAAACACACAACCTACCATTACATCGCAAAACACCATCTTCGCTATCGAGTGAAAATGCTGAAGTCCTTGTTAGTCAAAACTGATTCCTTTATCTGAAGTAATGCCGAATCAATAAACTGATTTTCCTTGACTTCCGCTACAAGTGACGACTCTGCCCCATTATGCAACATAACATTCCCCTCGTCTGATGTCAAAATGCAAACCCCTAAACTGGCCAATTGATAAACCTCCCAAGCCAAGGGCCTTTGATCCACTCCCAAATGAGCCAAACTACACATGGATTTCCGACTGAGAGCAACAGCCACCATGTTTGCCTTACCTGGATGGTAAAATATGTTCATGTCATAATCCTTGAGCAATTCTAACCACCAGCACTGCCTTAAATTCATTTCTTTCTACTTTTGGTCTGAGACATATCCACAAGGACCCCATAAAGATAATGCCGCCATATTTTCAAAGCAAACACAACTATTGCAAGCACAAAATCAAGCATCGGATAATTCTTCTCGTAGTTCTTCACCTGCCTTGAAACATATGATATAACCTTCCCATGTTGCATCAACATACACCCCAAACAGGCCTTAGAGGCATCACAATAAACCACAAATCCTTATGTGCCTTCCGGCAAGGTCAATATTGGTGTCGAGGTCAACCTTGACTTCAATTCCTGAAAACTTTTCTCACAAATGTCAGACTATTGGAACTTAACTGATTTACACGTCATCTTGGTCAATGGGAAGGCGAGGGTAGAGAATCCCTCCACAGACCTCCGATAATACCCTGCTAAATCCAAAAAGCTATGAATCTCCGTCAAGGTCATGGGTCTAGGCCCATCTTTTACTGCTGCAATCTTTCGGGATCCACCAGAATCCCTTCACTTGAGACAACATGGCCCAAAAAGGCAATGGACTTTATCCAAAACTCAAATTTTGAAAATTTAGCATATAATTGGTGCTGATGAAAAGTCTGCAAACCTGACCTGAGGTGATCGGCAAGGTCCTCCCGGCTCCGCGAATAAACAAGGATGTCATCAATGAAAACAATCATGAAAGAGTCAAAAAATGGCTTGAAGACACGATTCACAAGATCCATAAAAGCTACCGGGGCATTGGTTAGCCCAAAAGACATGACCTAGAATTCAAAGTGACCAAGGCGAGTTCTAAATGCGGTCTTGGGAATATCCTGCTCCCTAATCTTTAGTTGGTGATACCCTGACCGTAGATCAATTTGGGAGAAGAACCTTGCACCTTGCAATTGGTCAAACAAATCATCTATCCGAGGCAAAATGATATTTATTTTTTATGGTGACTTTTGTTGAGTTATCGATAATCAATACACATCCAGAGCGACCAATCCTTCTTTCTAACAAAAAGAACCGAAGCACCCCACGGTGACACACTTGGCCGTATGAACCCCTTTTCTAACAAGTCCTTTAACTGCTCCTTTAACTCTCTTAACTCTACTAGAGCCATTCTGTGTGGTGGAATAGATATTGGATGCGTATCAGGCAATACATCAATCCCGAAATCAATCTCCCTATCTGGCGAAATCCCTAGAAACTCGTGTGGAAATACTTCAAACTTATTCACAACTAGCACGGACTAGGGTCTAAAGTGGTGTCCGCCACCCGGAACAAATGATATATACACCCTTTCTTAATCATCTTTCAAGCTTTAAGGTAGGAAATAAACCTACCTTTCGGCCCCAAATCATTTCCCTTCCACTCAATAACTGGCTCATAAGGGAACTCGAGCCTCATGACTCTCGTTTGACAGTCAAGTTTGGCAAAGCATGAATAAATCAAGTTCATTCCCATAATCACATCAAAATCCACCATTCCAGATTGATAAGATTGGCCATGGTAATATGACCACACACCGTGACAACATAATTCTTATAAACTCATGCGGTTGTTAGAATCACTAACCAGAGTCGATACAGAGAACAACTCAAGAAGTTGTTTGGGTTCTATCCCAAAGCTTGAAGCAATGAATGGGGTGACATAAGACAAAAGAGGTCCCCGAATCAATAAGAGCATAACAATCAATGGCATGAACAGACAAGATACCTATGACTACATCTGGAGAAGCCTCTGCACTCTAGAGACCACTCAAAGAATAGAACCGGTTGGGTCCACCTCTACCATGATATCCACCCCTAACTGTACCACGTCCTACTATGGTTGGAGGATGCACAAATGATGTGGAGAGTGAAGAGCCGAATGACAGAGCAGATCCCCTACCAATGCCCTGACTGGGCACATGATAGTCTTCCTGAATATGACCTGTCACCCTGCATTTGAAACACACCGGGATATCCAAGTAATAAGTCTCTGTATGAAATTTCCCATACTTGGGGCATGGAGCCCTTCCCTGCTGCTATGATCTCCCTCCTGAACAGCCGGACAAATAGGGTCTCCTACTATCTGAACCTTGCCTCTCCGGCTACTCTGCTGATAACTATGAAAAGATGGTGGTGTGCTCGCTGATGATTGAGCATATGACTGGGATGGACCTGATGACCCTCTCCTCTGAGCTGATCTCCCCGAGTGACCCACTGACCGGGCCCTACTACTACTCTCCCTTTTCGTCTGTATCTTCAATTTCCTAGCCTCTGTGGCCTAAGCGAATCCCACAATCTTTCCATAATTCATATTCAAGTGTAACGCCATTGTAGCAACCTTATTCACCACCAAAGAACTAAGGCCCTGAATAAATCGCCGAACTCGAGCAACCATGGTCGACACAAACTGAGGAGCATACTTTGACAATCTCATGAACTCTATGTGGTACTCCCAAACACTCATAGTTCCATGCTTGAGGGCCTCAAACTTAGTGGCACGGGCTTCTATCATCCCAGGAGGCAAGAAGTGGTCCATGAATGCATTTATGAACTCATCCCATCTAGCCGGAGGTCTTCCCTCCCCGCGGGAATCCTCCCACATCTCAAACAACGAATACGCCGCTCCCCTCAATCTGTATGATTCCAACTCAACTCTCTCTGTCTCTGAAGCCTTCATCACTTGGGGGTCTAATACATTTCATCAAGGAATTCCTACGAATCGGCCTCTAGGTCTGTGCCTGAGAACTTCAGAGGGGCGAACTGCAAAAATTGGTTAACTTTGGAACTGGCAGAATCTCCCTGTCCTCTAAAGGATGTATGGGCATCCCGATGTCTCTGGGCCTGAGCGGCCACTAGCTGGGTGAACATATGGATGGTTCCTCTAAGGTCCAAATCAGAAGCTTCAGAACCAGGAGTTGGAATGGCATCAAAATTAGAAATATCGGCACGAGGGATCGTGGCACCCTCTGTCACTGCAAGAATAGGAATAATCTGGTATGGGATAGACAGGCCAGGTAGATTCGAGACCGGGGAGTCACTCTCACCCACGACATTAGGTACATGTTTCATAGCCTCACTCGGGGTGGCATTTGCCCCAAGGCCAAGTCTAGCTCTCTTCTTAGGTGCCATTATCGAAAAATGTGGAACAAAGCATGAGTTAGAAATAGATACTTTCACATTTCACTTGACCGCAAGATACAGAATAACAAAGAAGTGGGAAATTTCCTAAATGTCCATGCAACCCCCCGCTTATAGATGTGGTAGACTTCACACTGATAAGTAGGACTCTACTAGACACGAATCTGAGACATCCTAGGACTCCTTTAAACCTTAGGCTCTGATACAAAGTTTGTCACGTCGACATGATCGGCGCCTGACCATGTAGCCCAGTCAAGCGGACCTGGGTGCATTTCCTATCCCACGAGTTACCACATGTTTTCATTACTCAATATTCCAAGAATTATCCATATACAATTAAGAAGACTTTTTACAAAATATACATATGTACATATTAATTATTGAAGTTACTCTTTCATTGCCCAACATGTAAAACATGGATTTACATAAGTTCATAACTCATATCCACTCTCTACGGAGCCTCTGAAGATATAACACGACAATGTAGTGCTTGTTGGTAATAAGGCTCTGGCTATAACTTACACAAAAACCAAAATAAAACTCCAAAAATAAAGCGGCCTGAGCCACATGGGGCCCCGAGAGGAAAGGGCCTCACCAAAACAGCTGATACAAAACGAAGGGGAGCTACGATCGGTGGACTAGAATACCTACTACGAATCCACCTACAGTCATAACACAAATGTAGTGATCCCCGCAAAAGGGACATCAGTACATTTGGATTGCACTGGTATATATAAACAAACTTTGCCCTGAGTAACCTCAAACCATACATAAGTAACAAACAACAAAGGAGACAACAATTAAATACACACAAGAAAACAATCAAGGAAGGCAAGCTAACAATCTCACCTTTTCCCCATCATCATTTCCACATCATTAATTTCAAAATTTTCGCATATTTTATTTCAATAGTCATATTGATCACTTTCCACCCTTATTACCTCGGCCACCCTTATCACAACAACCCACATCTTATTACTTTGTATTGCGGTGCGCAACCCGATCCTACCAAGCAATCACAATTCACAAACAATACCACCATAATAAAAATTTACAAGGACAACAACAACAACAAGTCTCAAGAACAACAACAACAAATCTCAAGGACAACAACAACAATTCTCAAGGAATAGAAGCACAATTCGCAAAGGATTTTCATAATCATCAATGACTATTTCCATCTTTTTCAACAGCCCAATGTACAATTTATGTCACAATGATAGTTTCCCACGTCAAGCCACATATGATATTACCACAGTTGTTTCAATTGCATCAATTACGATTCCTTTCCATCATTTATTTCACTGTTCTTGCCGCATAACACGTTCATATTTAGCACTTGGTTTATTGCCGTCTACTTTCACTATCATATTGGAAGAGTTAACCAACAACATTCAAGGCATATGGATCACATGAGTTCGAAAATAGTACGTATAAGTAAACACATATCAATCAGAAGAATTTAAATTCACAAATAATCCACGTAGATATCACACACCAAATATTTGTGCACCAAACAAGGTGATTTCACAAAGGTCAAATTTAGCCATACATACCTGGAGTCGAATTCCATTTTTATTTCTACTCCCAACTTCACCAAAATCTTAGAAACGTCAATCCACTGTACAAATTACATATACTTCTTAGAATCAAAATTTACAACCACTACCCGAACACATTTAGGTTATCAATTTTCCTATGTACAATTCTTTGCTTCTACCCATCCCTCTCATCAGATTTTAGGTGCTAAAAGACATACATGAGTGTTTAGACCTCTTATTATTAAGAATTAATGCATGGGACTTTCCCCCTCTTAATTAAATTTGAAAGTCAATAAAAATGGGGTAGGGGTTTTACCTAAAAGAAAGGGGATGAAGACACTTGCTTTGAAATCTCCTGGCCCAAATAATTTGAGGAACCATTTTTAAAAAAGATGAACTTTCTCTCAAGAACCCCTCCTCCCTCTCTCTTGTTTTTGTTCAGAAGTCGTTAAAAATGACGGGCTGGGGGTGTTTTATTTAAAAGGGGTCGGGTATAAATTTTTAGAAGAAAAAACATAAAACCAGGGGTCAAGTCAGGTCTACGGCCGCATTATGCGATCGCAGACACGAAATGCGATCCACAAAAAGTGTCCCAAAACCTGACTCCACTGTTAGGGAATGCAGCTTAACTGCGGTCCACATACGCGGTATGCGGTAGCATAATACGCTACATTTTTTACCTCATCGTTGACTGACACGTTACCTTACTCTGCGGTGAAAATGCGGTCAGCATATCAGTTATGCGGTCACATAATGGAACATATCTGACTCAATTTTAACCAAACCATTGACTCGCTATGCGCCATAAATGCGATCTGTATACTAGATTTGCGACCGCAGAATGGCATTTTTCTGGAAAACTGATTCTTTGAGTTTTAAAAGCTTAGATCAACACATATTCGGAGTCGACACCATGGGTTACTAGGTTTCGAGCCAAATTTTTTTACGGGGCCTTACATCCTCCCCCACTTAAAATCATTCATCCTCGAATGAGAACCTATTTCAAACTTTTCAGTATTTAAAAGATCAGTTGGTTTTGAAAACATGCTATGCAGACTCTCAAACTTTTCACTATTTTCTACATTTTTTAGAAAAATTTTGCCAGAGTTTCCTTTGTAATTTTGACGTCTCTACCTGTCAGAGGGCCCCCGAAACACAATTCCAAGCACCATTACATAATTACAACTATCCCATAACTGGTATACAATTCCTTACCTCAACAATTGTACACATTCAATAACTTGTTGTGTTTTGCTTATGAATCAGTCATTTCAATTAGTTTCACATAATTTAACCATTTTAACGCACTACATGCATACAAGTAATTCATTACAAATTTATACAACCATTAATTGCTTACCCATCACAAGAGTCTTTACAAAACTTTTATCTACTAAAAAGAGGTTCACATAACTTAAGAAAATCACAACTCCTATAATTCTTGCACAACTAGAGGAATTTCAATAGCATTTAGGAAGGAACCAACTTGGACACAATATTAGTTGTTTTAGAGATAAGAGGTCATACAATTTCTCCTAGATTTGATCAAACAGATGGGGATATTTCTCCTTCATTTCCTTCTCCGCTTCCCATGTGGCCTCCTCAACTCATTGACTTTTCCATAATACATTAACTGAGACAACCTCCTTATTTCTTAACTTATAGACTTTCCTATCAAGAGTGGCAACCGGAACTTCCTCATACAACAACTCTTCATTAACCTCGATAGTCTCGACTGGTACGATGGCGGATGGATCTCCAACCACTTTCTTCAACATGGACACATGGAACACCATGTGTACTAATGCCATTTTGGGCGGCAATTCCAACCTATAGGCCACCTGCCCTATCCTTTGAGCGATCCGATACAGCCTGACATACCTAGGACTCAACTTACCTTTCTTCTCGAAGCGCATGATTCCCTTCATAGGGGATACCCTTAAGAACACCCAATCATCAACTTGAAATTCCAATTCCTTTCAGCGAACATCCGCATAGGACTTCTAGCGACTCTGAGCCATTTTCAGCCTTTCCTCAATGATTTTAACATTCTCCATAGCCAGGTGCACAAGAACTGGCCCTATCAATTCTGCTTCACCCACTTCGAATCAACCAATCGGAGACCTACACCTTTTTCTGTACAATACCTCAAATGGGGCCATCTGAATGCTGGTATGGAAGCTGCTAATGTAAGCATATTCTATAAGTGGCAAGTGATCATCCCAATTACCTTTGAAATCCAGGACACAAGCCCGCAATATATCTTCAAGTATCTGAATAGTTTGTTCGGCCTGACCGTCAGTCTACGGATGGAAAGATATGCTGAGATTCACCTGCGTACCCAAACTTTGCTCAAATTTCTTCCAATGATTTGATGTGAACTAGGCCCCTCGATTCGAGATAATAGAAAGTGGATTGCTATGAAGCCTTACTATCTCCTTGATATACAACTTTCATATTGTTCAGCAGTATTTGGTGGACTTGACTGGTAAAAAGTAAGCTGATTTGGTAAGTCGATCCACTATTACCCTAATTGAGTCGAATTTGCACTGAGTGCGAGGTAACCCCACCACGAAATCCATTTTGATCATCTCCTATTTCCACATTGGTATTTCCATAAGATGAGTTAACCCACCGGGCCACTGATACTCAGCCTTTACTTGCTGACAATTCAGACACTTCGATACAAAGTCCTTCATACCCCTCTTCATACCGTTCCACCAATAAATCTCCTTGAGATCATGATACATCTTAGTAGTACCTTGGTGCACGGAATACTTGGAATTTTGAGCATCCGCCATTACCCTCTCTCAAAGATTACCCACATCGGGAACACACAACTTACCCTGACAATGCAAATACCATCTTTGCTGCCAAGTGAAAATGTCGAAGTCTTGTTAGTAAAATGTAACGATCCAGCCGGTTGGTTTTGCAATTTACGCCCCGATCCCCAATTTAAATGTTCCCCTTAGTTCATTTCTACTATTGTGGTTTGCCGAGAGGGTCGGTTCTGGAATTTGGAGTGTATGGGACACTTAGTCCCTAAATAGGAGCCTTATGGTTGGAAAATGGCCCGTATTTAGAACAGTGTTAAGACGACCTCGGAACGGAAATTTGATGGTTCCATTAGCTCCGTTAGGTAATTTTGGGGTTGGGAGCGCGTTCGGAATGTATTTTGAAGGTCTGTAGCTCAATTAGGCTTGAAATGCCGAAGTTTGAAATTTTGGCGAATCCAAACGATAGGTGAGATTTTGATCCGGGGTCAGAATGGAATTCCGACAATTTCTGTAGCTTCGTTATGTGATTTTGGTTATGTCCGCAAATTTTTAGGTCATTCGGACGTTGTTTGGTCGGGTTTTTGATTGAATATTGATTTCGGAAGTTTAGATGAAAACTTAGGCTTGAATCCGCTATAATTCGATGTTTTCTGTGTTTAAGGACATGTTTTTATAATTGGAACAAGTTTGAATAAGGTATTAGGATGTGTTGGTGTGTTTGGATGAGGTCCCGGGGGCCTCGGGGTGTTTTCGGATGGTTAAACGGGAGAAAAACATGGAAATTGCAGGTTTGGGAGTTCTCGTTCTGTTGTTTTCGCTCCTGCGGAAATGGGAGCGCATGGGCGAGTCTGCAGGAGCGGACAAGGGAGCGCAGAGGCGCTTTGGTTCGCAGGGGCGGATCTTTGTCAACTGAGACGGAATCGCGGGTTCGAGGGTGAGACCGCAGAAGCGGTCAAGAGGCGGATTTGGGAAGATCCGTAGAAGCGGATATTTGATCGCCTATGCGAGCCAGCAGAAGCGGACTCTGATTCGTAGAAGCGGGAAGTCCCACAGGAGCGGATATAGTTCCGTAGGAGCGGACGCACGGAAGTGGTCCTTGGATCGCAGAAGCGGAAATGGCCAATTAGGCATGGGGTTCGCAGAAGCGACCAAATGGTCGCGGAAGTGGTAACACAGAGGCGGATATTGTCCGTAGAAGCGGAAATCGCAAAGGGTTTAATTATATCAAAAGTTAGAAATTTCAGAACATTTCAAAACATTTAGGGCTTGACTTAAGAGGCGATTTGGGCGATTTTGAAGGGAAATTCAAGGGGGTTCTTCAGATAATCAACTATGGACTCATATTATGGTTTTGTATTGATAAATTATGCAATTTCCTCATAAAATTGGAGGAATTTGGGGTATATCATGGGGGTTTTCACCCTAGGCCTGAATTTTTGAAAATCAAGGGTTTGAATGGGCAAATGGAGTCCGAATTTGGTAAATTTTATATGCTTAGACTCATATTGAGACGAGGGTTCCGAATATGTAACTTTCGTAATTTTTCGAGAAGCGTACCGAGAGTCGGGTTTTGGCAACTTGTGGTTTTTGGTTTATTTTGAATTGTTTTGATTGGGTAATGCCCAATTGGCCTATTTTGATGTAATTCTATTGATTTTATCAGATACTACACCTGTGGAGGCTGACATTTGCGGAAAGAGAGTTGTCTCTTAGCGGTTTTGTACCGGGGTCGAGATAAGTGGCTTGTCTAACCTCGTGTGGGGGAAACTTCACCCCTAGGATATTATGTGATAGTTGAAAAGCCTTGTACGCGAGGTTACGGGCGTGTACATGCACTGGTTGTTGTAACTCACTTTACTTGAATTGTCCAATTTGTGATATTTCTGTTCTTAGTTGATTAAATTGCGGCTTTTATCTAATATTCGTTAGGAAAAGCATGATTAGATAGGATTTATCTGTCTAATTGCCTAATTGTCTTACTTGAACTTCTTGATAATTGTTGGCACTAGTTTCTGGTGAAGTTGTAGTTAGTCATATTATATTTTCTCTGTGCGTTTCTTTATTTGTTATGTTGGTGGACTGCGGGTTCGATTCCTGGAGATCCCAGGGCTGTGGGTTCGATTCCCAGAGACTCGGAGTGGTATTGTTTGTAGACACCGGGTTCGATTCCCGGAGATCCGAGGGCTGCGGGTTCGATTCCCGAAGATCCGGAGCTTATTGATATATTATTGAGATATGGACTGCGGGTTCGATTCTCGGAGATCCTGAGATCATTGAGACACATCCTGAGGTATTGAGACACAGGCTGCAGGTTCGATTCTCGGAGACCCATAGATACTGTTATTGGGACTGCGGGTTAAATTCCCGTATCTCCTGGATTGTTGATTATAGAGTGGGATTGTGGGTTCAATTCCCACAGGTCCTGGACTTACTGGTTTGAGTTTATGTTGTGTTGGTTACCTGTAGCTAGCTAATCGTAGTCGATTGTAGTAACTACTTTATTGCTATTATTTCAGATTCATTCTTACTTATTCCTGCTTATTATTATTTTGATCATTATGTTATTGTTCTCTCGGTAGGGCCCTGACCTTCTTCGTCACTACTCCATCGAGGTTAGGCTTGGCACTTACTGAGTACCGCCGTGGTGTACTCATGCTACTCTTCTGCATACTTTTGTTGTGCAGATCCAGGTACATCTGGACAGGCTCATACCAGGTGATTCGGCAGCGCTTTGGGAGACCTTGAGGTATGATCTGCAACGTCCGCGGATCCGGAGGCCCTCCTTCTATTCTGATAGTGATAGTAGATATTTTCCCTTATTTCGTTGTTTTTAGATACTCTTGATGTTAGAGCCACAGTTGTACTTCCTTTTTTTTAGTCTGTGTTACCGTGGGATTCCGGGTCTTGGTGGTATGGTATACAGTATGATTGACGAGTGTATGTGCTAAGCGGCACGGATTACATTCCTTTTTATGTCGTTTTCCGCTATTTCTTATTTTATGTCCATAAACTCGTATATTCCGCATCGTGTTAGGCTTACCTTGACACAGAGACTAGGTGCTGTCATGACAGGTTCACGATTGGTGAACTAAGGTCGTGACAAGTTGGTATCAGAGCTCTAGGTTCAAAGGAGTCACGGGGCACAGACCGGTTACTTAGAGTCTCGCTGATCGATACAGAGACGTCTGTATTTATCTACGGGAGGCTATGTAACTGTTTAGGAAACTCTTCATTTCTTTTGGATTCCTTGTCATACGACATTTTTTGCACCAAATCTAAACTTCTGCTTTCTATTCTCTCACATATGGTGAGGACATGTGCTACTCGCGAGGATCAGGCACTCGCGCCCCCTGTTGCCGCCGTAAGAGGCCGGGGCCAATGTAGAGGACGAGGATGCGCCTGAGGTGCAGCAACAGCACCCGCGCGCACTGCCGCTGAGGTGCCACCGGTGGATTAGGTTGGAGCGCATGCACCTGGTACACCGACTACATCTGCTACTACTCCAGCACTCCAGGAGACCCTGGCCCAGTTCATGAGTATGTATACCACTTTAGCTCAGGCAGGGTTGCTTCCTCTCACTACAGCTACATCCCAAGCCGAGGGAGGGGCCCAGACTCCCGCAGCCGTTACACCTGAGCAGCGAGTGCTAGTGGGACAGGTTCCGGAGATTATGGTTATGCCTCCTGTCGCCCCAGCACAGCCCGGAGGTGGGCCAACTGCCTCTGAGGACGAGCAATGTAGATTGGAGAGGTTCAAGAAATATGATCCTCCAGTATTCAGTGGTTTGGCTACAGATGATGCATTGGGTTTTCTGGAGGAGTGTCATCGTATTCTTCGTACCATGGGGATAGTGGAGACCAGCGGGGTTTCCTTCACTGCTTTTCAGCTTCGTGGGGCCGCTTATGATTGGTGGCGCACGTATGAGTTGGATAGTCTAGAGGAGTATGCTTCATTGACCTGGACGCAGTTTTCAGATCTATTTTTGAGGGAGTTTGTTCCACAGAGCCTTAGGGATTCTTGGCGATCGGAGTTTAAGCGGTTGCGACAGAGGGCTCCATGTCAGTATCAGAGTATTGGCTATAGATGATGCTTTGGGTTTTCTGGAGGAGTGTCATCGTATTCTTCGTACCATGGTGATAGTGGAGACCAGCGGGGTCTCCTTCACTGCTTTTCAGCTTCGTGGGGCCGCTTATGATTGGTGGCGCACATATGAGTTGGATAGTCTAGATGAGTCTGCTTCATTGACTTGGACGCAGTTTTCAGAAATGGTTTTGGGATCAAGATGTGTCACACCTCTCTTTTACGCACCCGCAAGGATGCAAAGAGTTTTTCCAATTAAAGGACAATCGAGATGGGATTTATTTTAATTATTTCAGAGTCGCCACTTGGGAGATTTATGGTGTCCCAAGTCACCGGTTAAATCCCGAATCGAGGAAAAGAATGACTCTATTTAACGGTCCGCGAACCAGAAATCCGGATAAGGAATTCTATTAACCCGGGAGAAGGTATTAGGCATTCCCGAATTCCGTGGTTCTAGCACGGTCGCTCAACCGTCGTGTTTGGCTTATCTATCTGCTTTTTACAATTATGTACTTAGTGCAAGTTAATATCCCTTTACCGCTTTTATTATTGGTTATGATTTACGAAAGAGAAAGTTGCTTAAAAATATGCTTTCGAATCACGTCACATGAAATGCACCCGATCCTCGACATATTCTTATTCAACATTTCGGGGTTTGGATTTGGGTCGCATGAAATGCACACCCGTATTTAAGAAGATAGAACTAAAATATGCGCCCGGATCGACTACTTATTTACACTGTTGAGAAGGGCGTGATATTCGTTAAGAAGCGACGCATCTCAAAATCTAAGTATTTTATATGTACATTTATGAAGGCCGTGCGATTAGTGTAACTATTGGGCGAGGCGCACCTTTGATTCAAATCTAAAGCGAACTACATCCCATTGTATTTTACTTAGGAGTCGATTCCAAATTATTTAAAACTTGCTACGAACCACACCACATGAAATGCGCCTGTGGTTCCTGACACGCTTTATTTGCTCTTGCCCGAAATTGGGGTCGGGTCACATGAAATGCACCCCCGACTCCTTTAATCTAATTACGTCATTCAGTTGAGTAATAACTCCCTAGCTAATCTTGCTTTTAACATAAGATCTAACGTTAACATATTTGGAGATTACACACATGAGTAGAGAAGATTGAATAGAGATACAACAGACTAATTCAGGTTTACGTGCATATCTAATGATAGTGTATCTTTGGTCTAGCTACACTTTTCCATAATCAAAACTAGCAATACAAACTTAATTAGAGAATAACAGAACGTAATCAAACATAAGAACTTTGGACGACTACATGATTCAACAGACTTCAAACATAAGCTTCAAGCTTCATTCTTTTCGAACCAAGGAATTACAACAACAGAGATGTGTACCTGGAATGCGGAAGAACAAAGATGAGTGAGCAATGGCAATGCAGCAACAGTAACAGGAGCAACAACAATAGGCCAGTAGCAACCAAAGTAAACCAACAACCACACAAACGACTCAGCAGCAACAACAATAACCAACCAAATAGCAACAACAATAATACACCAGTAGCAAACTCAACACACACGACCAACAACCAGTGGCAGTTAACCACAGTAGCACAGCACCAACACTGGATCAACAGCAACAATAGACACAAACAGCAACAACAACCAGTGGCAGCACTCAAACAGACTAACAACCAGTGAACCAGCTACAACCCAACAAACCAACAGTGATCGAACTCTACCAATCACTGAATCAGTGACTAAACTTGAACCAAACAGCAACAATCAATCAACAACAGCAGCAGCATACACTCAACACAGCTAAAACAGTGGCCCAGCACTACCAACAACACAAGAACAACAACAAACCAACGACCAAACACTCAGCCACTGAATCAAAACACACGAAACAGTAACCAAAAGCCAATGAAACAGTAACTTCTTTATCTGTATCTTTGTATGTGTGTATCGAAATGTATCCTTGCTGTCTATTTTTTTCCTCCAGCCCCTCTCCTCTCAGGTTTTTTCTTGTACTTATAGCTAAATAACAGACCTTTTATCACTTAAACTAATCCCCTCCCCCATCTTTGCCCATGTTATTCTCTTATACCTCCACTACTACATGTCTAGGCATGGGTTTGTTAATTAAAGTCAGTAGCAGGGGACAACTGGTGGGCTACTCTGCTGTGGCAGTAAATCCCACTGATTAGCCTCATGTGCAGGGCATTAAAGTATTCTAAAATGATAAAACTTAATTTCTTAATCAGCTAATTCAAACCTTGATTTCTATATCCAATTAGCTCCTAGTGAATTGCATACAGGCATACACTTACATGAACAATCACACTTACATGAACAATCACACTTACAAGAACAATCACACTTACAGGAATCAAACAGTAACAGGCCTTTAAGCTAGTGAATTGCATACATGCATACACTTACATGAACAATCCCACAAATGAGTTAACCCGTTGACGACGCTAATCGAAATGAATATGCATTTAAACATATACGCAATCAAACAAATGCTACAGATGAATAATTGACCAAATAAAAGTCTTGGGAGATGAAGAGCAAAACGGCAAACTAAGGAAGAAACAAGAACAAGCAATTCACATGATTAACACATTGAGCATGAAGAAAGAAAAATAGAAATACCGCATAAGCCGCAATCAAAGCTTGAACGAACCCGAACCAATCTCGGATTTGACTCCCATTTGGATTTTGGAGTCTAACGGAACTTAATCGAAATGTTTTCAAATGAAAACATCTCCACTAAGGTCTATTAGACCCCAATTTGTTTCGCTTTTGGACCCCGAATCCCTAATTAGATTTCTAGGGTTCTTGAGGTTCGAATTGGGGTTTGAGGGGTTCTGGTCAGATTCGAATGAAACTAAGGGCGGTAGGCGTGTAAGGGAGGTCTAGAGGTGGTGTGGTGTAAAGTTGGTGGCCGGCGGCGTAGTTTGGGTTTGACTCGAATCTTTGAATGAAGATTCGAGACGTTTGGTGGTGATTCGAGGTTAGCGGAGGCCGGATTCGTAATGGGGGAGGTGAGGGGAAGATTTTGGTATTAGTTTGGTGGCCGTTGGCCTACCGGAACCGCCGTGAGGCGATTTCCGGCAGGCGGAGCACGGCGGAGGAGGGCGGCGTTATGCTGGGTCTTTGAGAGCTTCTGAGAGACGAAGCGGGGGGGGGGGGTCTGAAAGGGGGGCGGGGTAAGGAATTAGGAATATATACTAAGCGTGGGATTGGATCTAGGCCGTTGGATCGATTTAGATCGACGGCTTGGATCCACCCACTTAACGAAACGATGTCGTTTGGGTAGGTCTTGGACCGGGCGGGTTTCTTCTTGTGTGGATATGGGTCGGGGCACAGGGGCGATTGGTGACCGTTGGATCAAATGATCTGAACGGCTCAGATCGATCCAAGGTGAGGGGGGCTGATCCAGTGGTGTGGGCTGGACGGGTGAGTCGTTTGGGCCAGTCTTTTGGACTAAAACATGGCCCAATTCTGCTCTTTATGATGTATTATATGCATATATATATACATATATATATATATATATATATACATATATTAACCTATAACACAACTATTTTTTACTACAATTATCCCACATAGCTACATATCACTCAAAAAATGTAAATCACATAAAAATGCAAAACCTAATGTATATATTTTTTTTTGTATTTTATTAATAAACATGCGCACAAAAATGTAAATTTAAGATAAAATAACACAAAATCACAAAAATCATGCCTAACACGAAACTATTTTTATTTTGAATTTTCTGGGAGTACTTCTCGGGTAAGGCAAAAATCACGTGCTCACAGCTGCCCCTCTTTGCGCGTAAACACGCAGAGTTTTCGTGCAAAGATAAGTGAGCGGATATAAGCGATTTTTTCCCATTCGAGCACTCCGTATGAAGCATTTTGGAAAAGTTTTGACCGAACCTTGCTTCAAAGGTCTCCTACATATCCCCGGCTAAAAGGGAATCAGGTCAATGTAGTTCGGGAAGTTCTGGTAGCTGGGACTACCATGACTGTTGCGATCTCGCTGTTACTGCTGTTACCACCGCTTAGCTGCTGTTACCACTGCTCAGCTGATTTCCTTGTTACACCACACTAAGCAACGAAAACAAGAAGCTAGACTAAGTTACAGTACTACAAGTTCTTATCTATCCTTTTTAACTTGATCTTGTCGCGCTCCTTGCCATCCTCTCTGACTTGGCGTTCCTTCTGATGCTTCTTCTCTTCTTACAAACTTGGATTCATGCCGGAGATTTATGTTACATTCTACCGCTTTCCTCTACCAAATTAAAACAGATCGCCACTCCATTCTCCAGGCGGGCTCCCTGACTTCAACTACTACTTCGAAATAAAATCGCCACTCCATTCTCCAGGCGGGCTCCCTGACTTCAACTACAACTTCAAAATTAAATCGCCACTCCATTCTCCAGGCGGGCTTCCTGACTTCAACTACTACTTCAAAATTAAATCGCCACTCCATTCTCCAGGCGGGCTCCCTGACTTCAACTACTACTCACTGATTTCATCCTATCTTGATTACCTTCCTTTGCCTTTTGTACCATTTCCTTCTTCCTGCATTGCCTCTCGGACCACCTTCTCTTCTGAATTATCCTGTCTTGGAATTGCCTTCCCCTAGGTCGTATTACTTTTTCTTCTGGCTGCTGGGGATATTTTTGGAACTGTTTACTCGCCTGCTGGGGATGATGCTGTCTTTGTTTCCTTCACCCCTCATCCTCTTCCTTCTTCCCATACCTCCTCTGGGACTCACGCTTTTGCCTCCTTGAACAAATTATGGGATGTAATACTGCTAGGAGAATTTCGAAGCCATTGTTTTATTTTCCCACAACTGCTGGGGGTGATACCAAGCTCAAATATTACCCCATCGTGCCGTCTGGCCTTTCTCAAAACTATTCTGCTCGGAGCTGGTACTTCCCGAAATCTTGTGTTGCTTTCTACCCTTATCCTCTGAGTCTTGCTTTCCAGAAAATTTTCGCAACAGGAGAAAATTTTCTGCCCCAGTTTGATAAACTTCTGGACGGTATGCTTTTCTGCCAACGAACCCTCTTTTCCTGCTTTTAAATCAAAGAAAAATTGTTAGTTTCAAAATGCGGTGAGTGGTCGTGCCACTCTTGTTGGGGCCATTTTCTTTTCTCTTTCAGCCGCTTGGCCTCTCTCGAACTTTGTGGGCGACGTTGACGCTTGCTGGGGACGATACTCTTTCCACGAACGACCTCTCATCTTTCCTTTTATTCCAATCTTTGGTTTGATCCGACTCTTTTAGCCGGTGACCTGTCGCGTGAAATCATCTTTCGGACATGCCACATGTGTCCATCATACTCCGTAATTCTTGCGAACCTTCCACTCAGCCCGTCATCCCAATCTCACTATCGTAACGACTTCTGTCTTATTGCCTCGTTCCACGCCTATTCACTTTCAATATACTCTGCTTTGGGAGACTTGGTAGTAAGCTTTGAAAAATCAATTTTCGAAAATGAAAGAAAAGAAAAGAATACCGACCGCAAATGACAAAAGAAGAGAAAAACTTTTCTGAACTCAAAAATAGGAAAACTTATCTGAATGTGTGCCTGATCCAATGTTATGCCGCGCCTTTGAGATTAAACTACCCAGTCTATTCATGTCAATCACTTTCTGATACCGCGTCCCGCTAGAGGTAAACGGATGTCCCAACCTTGTCTCATGCAGACATCTTGTAACCATCTCATCCTGTCACCTCACAGTGCCCTTCAAAGGGTTTTCACTAATGAGATTCTCTCATTTCTCTCTATCTCCCGTCGCCTTAAGGTGCCCGTGAAGGTTTTCACCGTAAGACTCTCTCATTTTACTTCTCTCAACTTCCTTCGCCTTAAGGTGCCCGCGAGGGTTTTCACCGTTAAGACTCTCTCATTTATGCTTTCTTTCCTCGCGGCGGGGTATCACCCCTGAGATTCCCTCTAGAGCGTTATCCCCTTTCGGCTTGTGCATCCTGGATTCAATCGAGGGTCGGGATGTCACTCTTGGCTTTCATTCACATGACTTGGCACTTCTCAAATACTGATCGAGAGGTCTTTCTGGTTCTTGATATAGTTTCTGCGCGTGAGGCTGAAGAAAGGGGTTTAGCCTCAACGGTTAGCTTACTACAACTTTCGGAATCCATACTATCTTTCAAACGAAACAATGACTTCTGCCCCAGTTTTGTTGCTTGGGGGATTTTTGATTTTTATTTTATTATGACCGAGCCGTGTGGCGCCTACGTATCCTTCTTGAGGAATCGTAGTTCACTTTTTCTTGTATTACTTCTTTGTTTCTTTTCTATTCTGTTACACATCTTCCTTGATGATTCCGAAAGAGGGTATATGAAAGAATAATTAAGGCTCAAAGGGGGAAACAAAGGTTAAAGTGTTTGGGTAGTAGAAAAATTGCCTCCGTCATTTCATTCTCCGAAAAATGCCAAATACACACAAACGAAACCAAACGTTGACAAATGCATTAAAGAATTACACATAATATCTCTTGACCGCATCAGAATTGATAGCCATATCGGTGCATCTTCCCTCAACATCCGTCAGACATAGAGCGCCGTTGGATAATACTCTAGTCACCACAAATGGTCCCTGCCAATTTGGAGCGAACTTGCCTTTCGCCTCGGCCTGATGTGGTAGAACTCTCTTCAGCACATGCTGTCCCACTTCAAATCTCCTGGGACGTACTTTCTTGTTATATGCTCTCGCCATTCTCTTTTGATACAATTGGCCGTGACATACTGCTGTCAATCTCTTTTCATCGATCAAGCTCAATTGCTCTAATCGGGTTTTGACCCACTCGTCGTCGTCAATCTCAGCTTCAGCGACGATTCGGAGGGATGGAATCTCAACTTCTGCGGGTATTACCGCTTCAGTCCCGTATACCAACAAGTAAGGAGTTGCACCTACCGAAGTCCGGACGGTAGTGCGATAACCCAACAGCGCAAATGGTAACTTTTCATGCCATTGCCTAGATCCTTCTACCATTTTCCTCAATATCTTCTTTATGTTCTTGTTTGCCGCCTCGACCGCACCATTTGCTTTTGGGCGATACGGTGTGGAATTTCGGTGTGTAATCTTGAACTGTTGACATACCTCTTTCATCAATCCACTGTTAAGATTTGCACCGTTATCCGTAATGATCATCTTTGGAATTCCAAACCTACAAATGATGTGGGAGTGTACGAAGTCCACTACCGCCTTCTTGGTCACCGATTTGAATGTTTTGGCCTCCACCCACTTGGTAAAATAATCAATCGTTACCAGAATGAACCTGTGACCGTTGGAAGCTGCAGGCTCAATGGGTCCAATAACATCCATACCCCATGCGACAAACGGCCATGGTGCTGACATTGTATGCAATTCAGTCGGCGGAGAATGAATCAAATCTCCGTGTATCTGACACCGATGGCATCTTCGCACGAAACTTATACAATCCCGCTCCATAGTGAGCCAATAATATCCTGCTCGAAGAATCTTCTTTGCCAATACGTATCCGCTCATGTGTGGTCCACAAACTCCCGAGTGTATATCTGTCATCACCGTTGTGGCTTGACTTGCATCTATACATCTCAACAATCCCAAATCTGGGGTTCTTTTGTACAGCACCCCTCCACTAAGGAAAAATCCGTTCGCCAACCGCCGAATAGCTCGCTTTTGATCTCCAGTTGCTTGCTCGGGTATACTCCTAACCTGAGGTATTCCTTGACATCATGAAACCACGGCTCACCATCCACCTCTTCCTCTATCACGTTACAATAAGCATGTTGATTCCGGACACGGATGTGTAATGGATCGACACGAACCTTGTCCGGGTGATGTAGCATTGATGCTAAAGTATCCAACGGGTCGGCAACCTCATTATGCATCCTTGGGATGTGCCTGAATTCTACCGATCGAAAGCGTTTGGTCAAATCATGCAAACACTGACGATATGGGATAAGCTTTAAATCTCTGGTTTCCCATTCTCCCTGAATCTGATGTACCAGAAGGTCCGAGTCCCCCAAGACCAAGACGTCCCGTACATCCATGTCCACCGCTAATCGCAACCCCAAGATACATGCCTCGTACTCAGCCATATTATTGGTACAATGAAAACGCAGTTGAGCAGTAACAGGATAATGATGTCCTGTTTCAGATATGAGCACAGCCCCTACTCCGACTCCTTTTGCGTTCGCCGCTCCGTCGAAGAAGAGCTTCCACCCCGGATCCTTGGTTAGTTCTAACCCCTCAATTTGCAACACCTCTTCGTCTGGAAAATACGTCCTCAAGGGTTCGTATTCGTCATCAACAGGGGATTTTCAGCTAAGTGATCGGCCATGGCTTGAGCTTTCATAGCCGTCCTTGTCACGTATATGATGTCGAACTCCGTAAGTAATATTTGCCATTTTGCTAACCTCCCTGTAGGCATAGGTTTCTGGAAAATATACTTCAACGGATCCAAACGCGAAATGAGGTAAGTGGTGTAAGAAGACAAATAGTGTTTCAACTTTTGGGCTACCCAAGTCAGGGCGCAACATGTCTTTTCTAGATGAGTGTACTTGACCTCGTGGACTGTAAATTTCTTACCGAGGTAGTAAATGGCCCGTTCCTTCCTGCCAGTAAGATCATGCTGTCCCAGTACGCAGCCAAACGAATTCTCCAAGACCGTCAGATAAAGAATCAGGGGTCTGCCCGGTTCAGGCGGAACTAGTACGGGTGGATTGGACAGATACCCTTTGATTTGGTCAAATGCTTCCTGACATTCTGTCGTCCATTCTATCGCGGCGTCTTTCTTCAATAGACGGAATATGGGTTCACAGGTTGCTGTAAGCTGGGCAATAAACCTACTGATGTAATTCAACCTTCCCAACAGACTCATTACCTCTGTTTTATTCTTCGACGGGGGTAACTCCTGAATGGACTTGATTTTGGATGGGTCCAACTCAATGCCCCGCCGGCTGACGATGAATCCTAGCAACTTTCCTGACGGAACTCCGAATGCGCATTTGGCTGGATTGAGCTTGATGTCGTATCTTCGAAGTCTTTGAAAGAACTTCCTGAGGTCAGCAACATGGTCCTCTTGACGTCTGGATTTCACGATCACATCATCCACGTATACTTCAATTTCCTTGTGTATCATGTCGTGGAATACCGTAGTCATTGCCCTCATATATGTTGCTCCCGCATTCTTCAAACCGAACGGCATCACTCGGTAGCAATAAGTTCCCCACGGTGTGATAAAAGCCGTCTTTTCTGCGTCCTCTTCATCCATCAAAATCTGATGATATCCCGCATACCACAAAGGATCCGATTTCGCGTCCGGCGCAATTATCAATCAGGATATGGATATTGGGAAGCGGGAAGTTATCCTTAGGGCTTGCCTTGTTGAGATTGCGATAGTCCACGCATACCCTGATCTTTCCGTCTTTCTTTGGCACCGGTACTACGTTAGCCAACCATTCAGTGTATCGAGTGACACGAATGACTTTCGCCTGCAACTGCTTGGTTACCTCCTCCTTAATCTTCACACTCATCTCCGTCTTGAATTTCCGCAGCTTTTGTTTGACGGGAGGATATGCCGGATCAGTGGGTAATCTATGAACCACTAGATCAGTGCTGAGTCCCGGCATGTCGTCGTATGACCATGCGAAAATGTCTTTAAACTCCATGAGTGTTTTGATCAGTTCTTCTCTCAGATTGGGTTCAATATGGACACTTATCCGGGTTTCTTTGACGTCATCCGCATTCCCTAGATTAACGGCCTCAGTATCATTTAAATTCGGTTTGGGTTTTTCCTCGAAGTGACTTAATTCTTCACCGATTTCTTCTACGGCTTCATCATCGCCGTACTCTGACTCACTCTCGTCACTTCTTATTTCATGCGTTATTATTTCCAAACCCGATTGACTTTCTAGACCGGGTTGATTAATCTTTAAGCACGCCATATCATTAAGATCAGTTGAAAGAAGGCTGTTCAGAAAAGTAAAAAGAAGGAAAAATAAACAAAATTAGACACGAAGGGAACCAAATTTCATTAATGGGAATTGTACAAAGGGAAAACAAAACTGCAAACTTAAATCAGAAAATGAACTAAAAACAACTGGATTTTACTCCGGGGACAAACCCCCAACACAAAATTTCGAAAGAAAAACAATCCAAGACAAACTACCAAGACTCCTTCCGAACAGGGAGAGGAGTAGCCTTCCAGTTATTCAGTTTTGCCTTTGGTCCCACAAATTGTATCTCGGCATGACTAGATCCTTCACCGTCCTCGAGCATACATACATCCGTGAATAGGTCCTCGAACTTCCTGAAGAACTCTTCATCTGGCCTGATCGTAGGGCCGGGAATCTTTGTCGTTGGATATCCTCTTGCTCCGGACCTGACAAAAGATTGGGAAAGGCGTGGAACATGCTTTGGGAGCACCCATGTCTTCTGCTTACTCCTCTTCGCTCGCCGGATGTCCTCTGAGGTTGGCTGGAATCCCAAGCCGAAGGTTCCCAAGTTTTCGACCACTGATACCGGTTGTATGATTCCTTGCAGAGATGCACCTAGACCTTTACCGGGTATGAAACCATGTCTCAACATTTCATGCGCCACCATGACATCCGCAATAATTGTTCTGTCGCCGGGAATGCATTCCCCTTCCGGAACTCGGTGGGCGGACACCACATCGCAGACCTGATATACCCACGGCCCAACATCTTCTTCTGTTTCAACAAAGGGAATGATGGTGCCTGATTGTGGATCGTTCTCTCCATGGACGACGATCTCCTGTTGGTCCCACTCAAACTTGACGAGTTGGTGTAAGCTGGATGGAACTGCTCTTGCGGCATGGATCCATGGTCGCCCTATCAGGAGGTTATATGACACCACCATGTCCAGCACCTGGAATTCCATGGTGAACTCCACTGGCCCAATTGTCAAGATTAGCACTATGTCACCAACCGACGCTTTGCCTCCTCCGTCAAACCCTCGAACACATACGCCGTTCTTGCGTACCCTGCCGATGTCTACTTTTAATTTGCCCAGTGTAGAGAGAGGACAAATGTTAGCACTGGACCCATTATCGACAAGGACTTTGGTAACCACCGCCTCTTCACACTTCACCGTAAGATATAAAGCCCTGTTATGCTCAGTGCCTTCCTCAGGCAACTCGTCATCGGTGAAGGTGATCCGATTTGCTTCGAAGATCCGATTGGTGATCTTCTCCAAATGGCTTACCGAGATTTTATCCGGAACATGTGCCTCATTCAAGACTTTCATCAATGCTTGCCGATGTTCTTCAGAATGTATCAGCAAGGATAGCAATGATATTTGCGCCGGAGTCTTCTTCAACTGCTCTAAGACAGAGTAGTCATGCAGCTTCATCTTTTTCAAGAATTCTTCCGCTTCTTCATCGGTTACCGGCTTTTTCAATGCTGCCGGAGTGGTCTTCCTCAATTCCGCAGGGGCAAAACATCTCCCCGAGCGGGTCAACCCTTGGGCTTCACAAACTTCCTCTTTCACCTCCTTTCCTCTGTAGGTCGTTGTAATCCGAGCATAATTCCATGGGACAGCCTGGCTATCAGTTAATGGCAACTGCGTTGCCGGCTGGATGATGAAAGGATCCATTCGAACGCCCGCTACTGTCAAGATGGGCTTGATTGCTGCCCCTGGTACAACTATCTTGGCCGGCTTCACCGGTACTTCGTTCACACTTTCCTTTCCTGCTTCCGACTCTCCTGGTATGTCCTTCTTGCAACTGGGCGACTCATCAAAGCTTGGCCCTTTTCTCGTTCCCGCCCCGCTAGACTTAATCATCATTACAGTCTGAGAGGCTTTCTCCTTTCCTTCCTCCGCCCGTACCAACTCGATCATATTGGTCTCACGATGAGTTGGAAGCGGGTTTTGGTTGATGTTGGGCTCTGTTGGAGTCTGGACCTCAATCCTGCGAGTGTCAATGAGCTCCTGGATGGCCGTCTTTAGCCTCCAACACTTTTCCGTATCGTGCCCCGGACATCCCGAGCAGTAGGCACAATTTACTGAATGGTCCAGGTTCTTCGGGAGGGGGTTTGGTAGCTTAGCTTCAACCGGATTTAGCAACCCTACTTGCTTCAACCGGTGGAACGGACTGGTGTAAGACTCTCCTAAGGGAGTGAAAGTCTTTGGCCTCGGCGCCCGGTCGCCCCTGAATGCTTGGTTCGGACGGAAACTCGCGCCCGAGGGGTTTCTGTAAGCTCTTGGGGGTGGACAATTGTTTTGCGGGTTTGGTGCACGCCATGGTGCATGAACGGGAGGTGCGTCATATGACTGAGCGTGATGGACAGTAAAATGGGGATCAGGTGCTGGATAGTAGTGTTGCGGGTGGTTATATGGATTGTGGAAGTAATTTTGGTGGTGAGGCTGGGGCGGGCTATATTGGGGTGCGGGGCCTCTATTTCTGAACCATGCCCCGGACTCGACGGCCGCAACTTCCTCTCTCCTCTTTTTCCCCAGTACTCCTCCAGTACCACTTTGGATAGCCTGAGTGGTGGCTTTCAGTGCTGAGTAACTCATGATCTTGTTGGCCTTCAAACCTTCCTCGATCATACCCCCCATTTTTATTACCTCAGTGAATGATTTGCCTACGGACGTTACCAGATGTCCGAAGTAGGTGGGCTCTAATGTCTGCAAGAAGTAGTCCACCATCTCGCTCTCTCTCATCGGCGGATCTACCCTGGCCGCCTGTTCCCTCCAACGGAAACCAAATTCCTTGAAGCTTTCAGCGGGCTTCTTCTCTAATTTTAACAATGATAGGCGGTCGGGGATTATCTCAAGATTGTACTGGAACTGGCCGATAAAAGCTTGAGCCAAATCATCCCACGTAAACCATCTACCGGGATCCTGTCTAGTGTACCACTCCAGCGCAGATCCTCCCAGACTCTGGCCGAAGTAAGCTATCAGAAGCTCGTCCCGTCCTCCGGCCCCTCTCATTTTACTGCAGAACCCTCGGAGGTGGGCCACTGGGTCGCCATGCCCCTCGTATAGGTCGAATTTGGGCATTTTAAACCCCGCTGGCAACTGGACGTCCGGAAATGGACATAGATCTTTATAGGCGACGCTGACCTGGTTGCCCAAACCGTGCATGTTCCCGAAGGACTGCTCCAGGCTTTTAACTTTTCCGACAACTTCCTCGTGTTCCGAACTTTGGAAGTGCTTTTCCTGCTCGCCGGATTATCCCAGTGAGGTGTATGCGATTGTGGTTCAGGAGCCCTGAAAGTAGGCTCTGGAGGATAGTAAGAGTTGTCATGGATCTGAACATATGGCTCGCTGGCCGGCCTTTGCAGAGGAGCAGGTGGAGGTGCCACAAAAACAGGGGTGGCTGGAGGAGGATTTGGTTTGGCTGGTGGAATGTGGGTGGCATATGGGTTTTCCCCCTGAAAGTATGGATAGATCGGGGCGCTTGTCGAAGGATCGATGGGCGGATGTTCCGGAGCTGAGGCGAGAGTAGGGCGGTTTGGTGAAGACTGTTCCCTGGCCCAGGCCAGGTGCATCTCTGTTATCTGTTGTTTTAGCCGGTCTACCTCTTCTTTCATGATTTGTAGCTCGGATTTTTCTTCCTCAAGACTCTTGCCAGAACTCGACATGCTTACTGTAACTGGTCCTTTGGATCTAGTACGGTAGCGATGGCTGGCCAGGATATTCTGTCAAACCAACTGCTAAACTTTCTGGAATACGCAACAAACTTGTTAGTTCACCGAGTTTGACAGATATGTTATAGCACGTCGGATGCAATGCACCTAACCAAATAACCCTTTCTACATGTACTCTTAACATGCGTCATTCCGGCCCTTTTTCTTTTTCTTTTTCTTTTTCTTTTTCTTTTTTTTTTTCTTTTTCGACTATCTTTGCAAGCCTTATTGTTATTTAACCTATGGATTCCTTTCTTTTTAGTGGTGGTCGAATCTTATGTGGATTGCCTACGTATCACGACCCCGCGTGAATCAGACCGAGCGTAGTTCTGGTAACAAGATTGTGGCAAAATTCAGTAACTTTTATATCAAATAAACCGTGTAGTTACAAAACACGTCTTACAACAATCAGAAAAACAAAAGAAAATGCTTGACTTGGGAAAGTAAAGATAAAAATGCCAACTAGCTTGACTCAACATTTCAAAATACATTTTCAATCAAAAATCTAATGCCCTAAAATCCTTGGGGGCCCGCGAGGCATCATTCGGCCTTGCCGCGGGCCTTGGTGTGAGGTCCTTGTGTAGTTCTCTCAACTCTTCCATGATCCGATGAACATAACCCATAACTGAAGCGAAAAGGTCGGCGCGGGGCATTCGTTCACAAGCTAGGCACTTCATGGTGACATAGTGCCCGATTTCTCCAATTCTATCCTGTCCTTGATCATGTCCCTTTCTCCGAGTAGCCGCTCTATCTGCTGGTTTTTCGTCCCCAATCTTCGAGCATTGTTGGTGACTTGGTCTAGGAGCCTATCCACTTGTCCTTGCAGCCGGGCCATCAAATTGTGGCAACGGTCGAGGTCCGTTCTGGCATCTTGGGCTTGCTTGAAAACCCGCTCCCTGAGGACAACATTTGCTTCCCTCAGACTAGTGATGATCTCAGTGTAATCTTCTTCCACCCGTTTTAGGTGAAGTGCATGTTGATGTGCCTCCTTTCTCCAGCTAGCCCGGATCCTCGTTGTCTGGGCTTTTGACTCGTCCAATTCTCTTTGGATATCGGTGACTTGGCTTTTCAAACCCTTTATCAATTTTTCGTCGGCCCGACTCCTCAACTGTCTGTCAGCATCTCTTTTCATTTGCCGGATTTGAGCTCTCAAGAAGTCATTTTCTTGTGCCAACTTCTTTTTGTCTCCTTCGTCGGTGGCAGCTTGCATGTTCTTCTCGAATTGGAGGTCCCGGACCTGCTGTTCTATCCTGCCAATCTTCGTCCTGTACCCCTCCTCCTTTGCTAACCAATCCCATTGTTCCCGTGAATCTTCCGTGAATTGTTGGACATGGGCTCTTTTAGAACATTTCCGACGAATCTGAAATCTTTTCCCGAACCACACGTTGTACTTTGGGTCCACCTCTCCCTTAGATAGTTCCCGGACCATGGTTCTAGGCTCAAGGAACCGACATTCGTGCCACGGCCTTCTAATCTTCTCTTCGGGGAATACAACTCCCGGGCTCAACTCAATGGCGTACTTCCTCAGGTCTTGATCGGTAGGAATAACCTGAAACCTTCCTAGTTGACGTAATACACGGTGAGGGACATATGGTTGGACACTGCGGATCCCCATCAGAAGGATATAACACTCCTCGACTGCCATATATATTACTTCAGTATCGGGTAACCACCCGAACGCCCATTCAATCTGATCGGCTTCTATTGAGCTCAGTCGTGCAAGCCATGCCTCGACGCCTTCAGGGAATACAGCACCCATCATCCGTTCTTCGAAACCCCTGATACAGTTTTTTCCGGTCAACCCATGGTTCATGTATTGTGTTCGGTGATGGAGGTGTTCTTGCATCCATAATTGGAGTAACAGATTGCAACCTTGGAAGAAATTGCCCCCTTCTCGGCATACAGTCAAGGCTCGATAGATTTCGGACAAAACCAAAGGGACCACCGTGCCGGTAGCCTTTTTGATTGCAACATCGGCTATTCCTACCAGACTTATCTCTATTTTCTTATCTTCGCGCGGACAAATCACAATCCCCAAGAATGTCGTTATGAATGCTAGAATTCGTCTGGCCTCCCACTTGGTTCTATTCCCTGCGTGAGTCAGTCCAAGGTTTGACTCTTCAAAACCCCGAGGAGTGCCGTACCGTTGATATAAGAATTGAAGATCGCAACATCCCTTCAGCAGATCATCATTTTTCACCTTCCGACTAATGCTTAGCAAATCCATAAACCCATGCGGAGACACCGGTCTTGGTGAAAGCAGGTATTGCCCTCTTAATTTCCCATTTAATCATGTATAGCCTGCAATCTCCTCTAGCGTGGGTGTAAGTTCAAAGTCGACAAAATGGATCACATTGCGGGTCGGATCCCAGAACGATATCAGTGCCTCGATGATGTCTTGCCTTGGCTCGATATTCAACATATCAACCAAACCTCCCAAAATTCTTCCTACTACCTTTTTGCTACTGTCTTCCAAATCGCTCCACCATATACGGAGCTGCTGAGGGACCTCACTAAAGATTGAAAATGATTTATTCTGATTCGTGCTCATCCCGCACATTTATTAAGGTGATTTAAATAAGAAAAACAACTTTGTTTTGCTAAAAATAAATAAAAAAAATCAGTTTTCAATCACGGCCTTTCAACGTCTCGGGGACGAAGGCTTTTAAGGCTGTGGGGTAAATTGATCGAAATCAAAATTGACCCAAAGGTGGCCGTTTATACGAAATTAGCTTTCCGGCGTCCCTTTCGGGAACATTCGGCTATTTTTAAAAACAGCATCACCGACTTATTTAGTACAAAAGTTAGTTTTGATTTTTCGGCCATTTTTCAAAAGGTGAAGTTGGACCTGATGGAGGTTGCCTACGTATCTCACATCCAATGAGAATCAAACCCACGTAGTTCGGTTTTGACGAAACAAACGACATTATTTATTTATTCATTTTACTAAAGGAAGACAAGTAAGCTATTTCTATCTTAAGAACAAAACATATTTTCCTTTCCTTTTTCTTTTCTTTTTTTTTTTTTTTTTTTTTTTAAATCTCTAAAGCCGGTCAGCATGCAAGTCTATAACAGATAAATGCGCAAGACAAACAGGATGCAGCAGGATAGTCTGTTCATTTCAGGTCACCTGTCCTAGACGGACCCAACCCCTGTGTTGAGTCCCCTAAGCCAAATGAGACATGATGCAAATAAACGTTTCCTACTAGGGATCCGGCATGAAGCTTTGTTATTCTAGGTTTAAAAACCCGGGTTTATCTGTTCTAGACTTGGCTTACCCGAGCGGACAGCTCGAGCCGAGGAGGAGGCAGCAACCCGGGAATACAGAAGCTTCACCGGTTTTGCAACTTATCCAAACCTCGTTCTAAAATGGGAATTAGACACTACACAGAAAAGAAGTCACACGAAGTGCACCCTTCTTCATGATTTAGAAGACTCGAAGAGGAGATTGGTTTCGGCACAATTTATATGTACAGTTCAAAAAAAAAAAATATCTAAAAACAACATTTTGCACATTGATGCCAACATGTAAAAGAATCAGATAATAATAAAATATGCCAAATACAACAGTTATTCCGAGCTCGAATTCTAAAGAAATCCCCAGCAGAGTCGCCAGAGCTGTCACACCTCTTTTTACGCACCCGCAAGGATGCAAAGAGTTTTTCCAATTAAAGGACAATCGAGATGGGATTTATTTTAATTATTTCAGAGTCGCCACTTGGGAGATTTATGGTGTCCCAAGTCACCGGTTAAATCCCGAATCGAGGAAAAGAATGACTCTATTTAACAATCCGCGAACCAGAAATCCGGATAAGGAATTCTATTAACCCGGGAGAAGGTATTAGGCATTCCCGAATTCCGTGGTTCTAGCACGGTCGCTCAACTGTCGTGTTTGGCTTATCTATCCGCTTTTTACAATTATGTACTTAGTGCAAGTTAATATCCCTTTACCGCTTTTATTATTGGTTATGATTTACGAAAGAGAAAGTTGCTTAAAAATATGCTTTCGAATCACGTCACATGAAATGCACCCCGGATCCTCGACATATTCTTATTCAACATTTCGGGGTTTGGATTTGGGTCGCATGAAATGCACACCCGTATTTAAGAAGATAGAACTAAAATATGCGCCCGAATCGACTACTTATTTACACTGTTGAGAAGGGCGTGATATTCGTTAAGAAACGACGCATCTCAAAATCTAAGTATTTTATATGTACATTTGTGAAGGCCTTGCGATTAGTGTAACTATTTGGGCGAGGCGCACCTTTGATTCAAATCTAAAGCGAACTACATCCCACCGTATTTTACTTAGGAGTTGATTCCAAATTATTTAAAACTTGCTACGAACCACACCACATGAAATGCGCCCGTGGTTCCTGACACGCTTTATTTGCTCTTGCCCGAAATTGGGGTCGGGTCACATGAAATGCACCCCCGACTCCTTTAATCTAATTACGTCATTCAGTCGAGTAATAACTCCCTAGCTAATCTTGCTTTTAACATAAGATCTAACGTTAACAGATTTGGAGATTACACACATGAGTAGAGAAGATTGAACAGAGATACAACAGACTAATTCAGGTTTACGTGCATATCTAATGATAGTGTATCTTTGGTCTAGCTACACTTTTCCATAACCAAAACTAGCAATACAAACTTAATTAGAGAATAACAGAACGTAATCAAACATAAGAACTTTGGACGACTACATGATTCAACAGACTTCAAACATAAGCTTCAGGGTTCATTCTTTTCGAACCAAGGAATTACAACAACAGAGATGTGTACCTGGAATGCGAAAGAACAAGGAAGAGTGGGCAATGGCAATGCAACAACAGTAACAGGAGCAACAACAATAGGCCAGTAGCAACCAAAGTAAACCAACAGCCACACAAACGACTCAGCAGCAACAACAATAACCAACCAAATAGCAACAACAATAATACACCAGTAGCAAACTCAACACAGCAGCAGCATACACAACTGAGATGTATACCAGCAGCAACAAAGACACAGCAACAACAACAATGGACTAACAGCAACAACAATCAACCAGGCAGCACCCTATAGACCAAACCAACAACACAAACGACCAAACAATTCCATCTAGTACTATAATTAAATATAAAATTAGACGTTAGAACATCTTAATTACAAAACAGTAAGTATAAATTAGCATGATGGAAACTTTTGAGAAAGTGATTTGTCCTTGATGAACTATTACGTATACCTACATCATTTGATGCTAAAAAGGTCTTTATGTATCTACATCATAATTAATCCCTAGCTTAAAGGTGCACAAATGAAAACTTTAAGAGGGCTTTTAGACTGCTGATTACTAAATTAATGCATGCACTAGGTGTCAATTAGACTGGAACAATGAAAATAAAGTCTTTATCTGCATCGGAATCCTTAGCTATAGGTGTATATGAAAATTAAAATGACTTTTAGATTGCTGATATATAGCAAGGTATGGTATAGTCTAAGGTGACATTTAGACGGCATGAATTAAAAGAAGCTGCAGAGTTGCATGCTACAATCATAACATAAAACATTAATTATCTTAATTAAGTTAATTCGAACCTTGATTCCTATATCCAATTAGCTCCTAGTGAATTGCATACAGGCATACACTTACATGAACAATCACACTTACATGAACAATCACACTTACAGGAACAATCACACTTACAGGAATCAAACAGTAACAGGCCTTTAAGCTAGTGAATTGCATACATGCATACACTTACATGAACAATCCCACAAATGAGTTAACCCGTTGACGACGCTAATCGAAATGAATATGCATTTAAACATATACGCAATCAAACAAATGCTACAGATGAATAATTGACCAAATAAAAGTCTTGGGAGATGAAGAGCAAAACGGCAAACTAAGGAAGAAACAAGAACAAGCAATTCACATGATTAACACATTGAGCATGAAGAAAGAAAAATAGAAATACCGCATAAGCCGCAATCAAAGCTTGAACGAACCCGGACCAATCTCGGATTTGACTCCCATTTGGATTTTGGAGTCTAACGGAACTTAATCGAAATGTTTTCAAATGAAAACATCTCCACTAAGGTCTATTAGACCCCAATTTGTTTCGCTTTTGGACCCCGAATCCCTAATTAGATTTCTAGGGTTCTTGAGGTTCGAATTGGGGTTTGAGGGGTTCTGGTCGGATTCGAATGAAACTAAGGGCGGTAGGCGTGTAAGGGAGGTCTAGAGGTGGTGTGGTGTAAAGTTGGTGGCCGGCGGCGTAGTTTGGGTTTGACTCGAATCTTTGAATGAAGATTCGAGACGTTTGGTGGTGATTCGAGGTTAGCGGAGGCCGGATTCGTAATGGGGAAGGTGAGGGGAAGATTTTGGTATTAGTTTGGTGGCCGTTGGCCTACCGGAACCGCCGTGAGGCGATTTTCGGCAGGCGGAGCACGGCGGAGGAGGGCGGCGTTATGCTGGGTCTTTGAGGGCTTCTGAGAGACGAAGCGGGGGGGGGGGGTCTGAAAGGGGGGCGGGGTAAGGGATTAGGAATATATACCACGCGTGGGATTGGATCTAGGCCGTTGGATCGATTTAGATCGACGGCTTGGATCCACCCACTTAACGAAACGATGTCGTTCGGGTGAGTCTTGGACCGGGTATGTTTGGGTAATTGATTGATTAATTTGGGCCGTTGGATGATCAAATGATCTGAACGGCTCAGATCGATCCAAGGTGAGGGGGGCTGATCCAGTGGTGTGGGCTGGACGGGTGAGTCGTTTGGGCCAGTCTTTTGGACTAAAACATGGCCCAATTCTGCTCTTTATGATGTATTATATGCATATATATATATACATATATATATATATATACATATATTAACCTATAACACAACTATTTTTACTACAATTATCCCACATAGCTACATATCACTCAAAAAATGTAAATCACATAAAAATGCAAAACCTAATGTATATATTTTTTTTTTGTATTTTATTAATAAACATGCGCACAAAAATGTAAATTTAAGATAAAATAACACAAAATCACAAAAATCATGCCTAACACGAAACTATTTTTATTTTGAATTTTCTGGGAGTACTTCTCAGGTAAGGCAAAAATCACGTGCTCACATGGCTATAGATGATGCTTTGGGTTTTCTGGAGGAGTGTCATCGTATTCTTCGTACCATGGTGATAGTGGAGACCAGCGGGGTCTCCTTCACTGCTTTTCAGCTTCGTGGGGCCGCTTATGATTGGTGGCGCACATATGAGTTGGATAGTCTAGAGGAGTCTGCTTCATTGACTTGGACGCAGTTTTCAGATCTGTTTTTGAGGGAGTTTGTTCCCTAGAGCCTTAGGGACTCTTGGCGATCGGAGTTTAAGCGGTTGCGACAGGGCTCCATGTCAGTATCAGAGTATGCTGTTAGTTTCACCCGTATGGCCAAGCATGCACCGACTTTGGTAGCCACGGTCCGGGAGAGAGTGCAGAGATTTATTGAGGGCCTTATTCCGCCGATCCGGTCCAGCATGGCCAGAGAGTTGGAGACGGATATACCTTATCAGCAGGTGGTGAGCATTGCCAGGAGGATGGAGAGTATGCTTCCTAAAAAGCGGGGGGAGAGCGAGGCCAAGAGGTCTCGTGAGTCGGGCCATTTCTCTGGTGCCCGCACTTCAGCAGCCGGTCGTTTTGGCAGGGGTTATTCTGGTCGTCCAGTTCATTCAGCATTGCCAACAACCGGTAGTACTCTATCTCTCCCAACACCTTAGGAGCCTTATTATGCTCCCCCAGTTTCTAGTGCTCCTTCTGCGCGGGGTACCTCCAGGGGTCGGTGAGGCCGGTCAGTCACAGCCAACGCGTCCTCCCAGAGATTGCTTTGAGTGCGGGGATACTCTCCATATTTTTAGGGAGTGCCCCAAGCGTAGGAGAGGAGTACCTCCACAGTCTTTGCAGCCTCAGCGTGGTTCGCAGGGTCAGCAGGCCATCATTCCAGCCCCAGCTGCCACCCCACCTGCCCAGCCAGCTAGGGGCGGGGATCAGGGTGCCAGAGGCCGTCCTCGAGAGAGGGGTCAGTCCAGATTCTATTCTATTCCTGATCGCGCCGCAGCTGTTGCATCTGATTCTGTTATCACAGGTATTATTTTGGTTAGAGGTCATCGGTTCTATTCGATCCTGACTCCACCTTTTCATATGTGTCCTCTTATTTTGCTTCACATCTAGGTGTGCCTCGAGATTCTTTGAGTGCCCCCATTTATGTTTCCACTCTGGTGGGAGATTCTTTGGCTGTGGACCGTATGTATCGGTCGTGTTTGGTTACCATTTGTGGTTTTGAGACCAGAGCGGATCTATTATTGCTCGGGATGGTCAATTTTGATATTATTCTGGGCATGGACTGGTTGTCGCCCCATTATGCTATTCTTGATTGTCACGCCAAGACCGTGATGCTGGCTATGCCAGGAATTCCACGTATTGAGTGGAGTGGTACTCTAGATCACACCCCCAGCCGTGTTATTTCCTTTCTCAAAGCTCAGCGTATGGTTGAGAAGGGGTGTGCTGCTTATCTAGCATATATGCGGGATGTCAGTATTGACACTCCTTCTATTGATTCCGTTCCAATGGTACGTGATTTCGCTGATGTATTTCCAGCTGATCTCCCGGGCATGCCGCCCGACAGAGATATTGATTTTTCTATTGACTTGTTGTCGGGCACTCAGCCCAATTCTATTCCACCGTACCGTATGGATCCTCCCGAGTTGAAGGAGTTGAAGGATTAGTTACAGGAGTTATTGGGTAAGGGTTGCATTCGACCCAGTGTTTCACCTTGGGGTGCTCCTGTGTTGTTTGTGAAGAAAAAGGACGATTCTATGCGTATGTGTATTGACTATCGTCAGTTGAACAAAGTTACAGTGAATAACCAGTATCCTTTGCCTCATATTGATGATTTGTTTGACCAGCTACAGGGCGCACATGTATTCTCTAATATTGATTTGCGCTCTGGTTATCATCAGCTGATGATTCGGGAGCCAAATATCCCGAAGACTGCCTTCAGGACTCGATATGGTCACTACGAGTTCCTCGTGATGTCTTTTGGGCTAACTAATGCCCCAGCAGCCTTTATGCATTTGATGCACAGTGTGTTCAGGCCATATCTGGACTCGTTCGTGATTGTTTTCATTGATGATATTCTAGTATATTCCCGGAGCCGGGAAGAGCACGAGCAGCATTTGAGAATAGTGCTTCAGATTCTGTGGGAGAAGCAACTATATGCCAAGTTCTCTAAATGTGAATTTTGGTTGAGTTCAGTGGCATTTCTAGGCCACGTGGTGTCGAGCGATGGTATTCGAGTGGATCCGAGGAAGGTGGAGGCCGTGCAGAGTTGGTCTAGACCCTCCTCCGCTACTGAGATTCGTAGTTTCCTTGGTTTGGCGGGCTATTACCGTCATTTCGTAGAGGGGTTCTCTTCGATCGCAGCACCTATGACCAGATTGACCCAAAAGGGTGCCTCTTTTCAGTGGACAGATGAGTGTGAGGCGAGCTTTCAGAAGCTCAAGACAGCTTTGACTTCGGCCCCTATCTTGATGTTGCCTACAGGTTCGGGGTCCTATACAGTATATTGTGATGCCTCACGAGTTGGACTCGGTGCAGTATTGATGCAAGACGGTAGGGTGATTGCCTACGCGTCCAGATAGCTGAAGGTACATGAGAAAAATTATCCTGTTCATGATCTGGAGCTAGCTGCCATTGTTCACGCCTTGAAGATTCGGCGTCATTACTTATATGGGTTCCTTGTGAGATCTACACTGATCACCGGAGCTTGCAGCACTTGCTCAAGCAGAAGGACCTGAATATGTGTTAGAGAAGATGGTTGGAGCTACTGAGGGACTATGACATTACTATTCTCTATCATCCAGACAAGGCTAATGTAGTTGTCGATGCCTTGAGTCGCCGGGCAGAGAGTTTGGGGAGTTTGGCATATCTACCAGCTTCAGAGAAGCCTATGGCGATGGATGTTCAAGCTTTAGCCAGGCAGTTTGTCAGACTGGATCTTTCGGAGCCCAGCCGGGTTCTGGTTTGTGTGGTTTCTCGGTCTTCTCTATTTGACCGCATCAGGGAGCGTCAGTTCGACGACCTTCATTTGCTGGTCCATCAGGATACAGTTCGGCGTGGTGATGCTCGAGATGTTACCATTGGGGATGATGGAGTTATGAGGATACATGGGCGTATCTGTGTGCCCAATGTAGATGATCTTCGAGAGTTGATTCTAGCAGAGGCCCATAGCTCGCGGTATTCCATCCATCCGGGTGCCGCGAAGATGAATCAGGACTTGAGACAGCATTACCGGTGGAGGCGGATGAAGAGGGATATAGTTGATTATGTTTCCAGATGCCTCAACTGCCAGCAGGTGAAGTATGAACATCAGCGTCCGGGTGGATTGATGCAGCAGATTGAGATTCCAGAGTGGAAATAGGAGCGCATCACCATGGACTTTGTATCTGGGCTTCCACGGACTGTTAGGAAGTTTGATTCCATTTGGGTTATTGTGGATCGGCCGACCAAGTCCGCCCATTTCATACCGGTGAGCACTACTTATTCATCGGAACGACTGGCGGAGATCTACATCAGGGAGATAGTTCGGCTGCATGGTATTCCAGTTTCCATCATTTCAGATAGAGGAACTCAGTTCACTTCACGGTTCCGGAGAGCCGTACAGCAGGAGTTAGGAACTCGGGTGGAGCTGAGCACAGCGTTTCACCCCCAAACTGATGGTCAGTCCAAGCGTACTATTCAGATTTTGATAGATATGCTCCGTACGTGCGTGATTGAGTTTGGAGGTTCATGGGATCATTTCTTTCCACGGGCGGAGTTTTCTTATAACAACAGCTACCAGTCCAGTATTCAGATGGCACCGTATGAGGCTCTATATGGTAGGAGGTGCAGGTCTCCTGTGGGTTGGTTCGAGCCGGGTGAGGCCAGACTGCTAGGTACTGATATGGTTCAGGATGCTATGGACAAGGTCAAGGTGATTCAGGACAGACTTCGTGCAGCCCAGTCTAGACAGAAGAGTTATACGGACAAGAAGGTTCGCGATGTGGCTTTTATGGTTGGCGAGCGGGTTCTACTTCGAGTCTCGCCCATGAAGGGCGTTATGAGGTTTGGGAAGAAAGGGAAGCCGAGTCCTAGATTTATTGGCCCTTTTGAGATTTTGAGGCGTGTTGGGGAGGTTGCTTATGAGTTGGCCTTACCTCCCATCCTAGCCGGAGTCCATCCCGTATTTCATGTCTCTATGCTCCGGAGATACCATGGTGACCCGTCGCATGTGTTGGATTTCACTTCTGTTCAGATAGACGAGGATCTGTCTTATGTTGAGGAGCCAGTGGCCATTCTAGACAGGTAAATCAGGAAGCTAAGTTCAAAGAACATCACTTCAGTAAAATTCCAGTGGCGGGGTCAGCCGGTCGAGGAGGCGACTTGGGAGACCGAGCACGATATGCATAACCAGTACCCTCATATCTTCACACTTTAGGTGTATTTTCTATGCTCGTTCGAGGACGAACGAATCTTTTAAGTGTGGGAAGATGTAACGACCCGGCCAGTCGTTTTTGAAATTTACGCCCCGATCCCCAATTTAACTATTCCCCTAAGTTCATTTCTGCTATTGTGGTTTGCCGAGAGGGTCGGTTCTGAAATTTGGAGTGTTTGGGACACTTAGTCCCTAAATAGGAGCCTTATTGTTGGAAAATGGCCTGTATTCGGAACAGTGTTAAGACAACCTCGGAAAGGAAATATGATGGTTTCATTAGCTCCGTTAGGTGATTTCGGGGTTGGCAGCGCATTCAGAATGTATTTTGAAGGTCTGTAGCTCAATTAGGCTTGAAATGCCGAAGTTTGAAATTTTAGCAAATCCGAACGATAGGTGAGATTTTGATCCGGGGGTCGGAATGGAATTCCGACAATTTCTGTAGCTTCGTCGTGATTTTGGATATGTCCGCAAATTTTCTGGTCATTCGGACGTCGTTTGGTCGGGTTTTTGATTGAATGTTGATTTCGGAAGTTTAGATGAAAACTTTGGTTTGAATCCGCTATAATTCGATGTTTTTTGTGTTTAAGGACATGTTTTTATCATTTGAACAAGTTCAAATAAGGTATTAGGATGTGTTGGTGTGTTTGGATGAGGTCCCGGGGGCCTCGGGGTGTTTTCGGATGGTTAAACGGGAGAAAACATGGAAATTGTAGGTTTGGGAGTTCTGGTTCTGTTGTTTTAGCTCCTGCGAAAATGGGAGCGCAGGGGCGAGTCCGCAGGAGCAGACCAGGGAGCAGAGAGGCGCTTTGGTTCGCAGGCGCAAATCTTTGTCCACTGAGGCGGAATCGCGGGTGCGAGGGTGAGACTGCAAAAGCGGTCAGGAGGCGGAATTGCGAAATCCGCAGAAGCGGATAGCTGTTCGCTTAGGCGAGTCCGCAGAAGTGGACTCTTATTCGCAAAAGTGGGAAGTTCCGCAGGGGTGGAACTGTTTCCGCAAGAGCGGACACGCTGAAGCGTCCCTAGGCTCACAGAAGCGGAATGGGCCAGTTAGGCCTGGGGTTCGCAGAAGCGACCAAAGGCGGAAATTGTCTGTAGAAGCAAAAATCGCAGAGGGTTTAATTATATCAGAAGTTAGAAATTTCAGAACATTTCAAAACATTTAGAGCTCGGCTTAAGAGGCGATTTGGTCGATTTTGAAGGGAAATTCAAGGGGGTTATTCAGGTAATCAACTATGGACTCAAATTATGGTTTTGTATTGATAAATTATGCAAATTCCTCATGAAATTGGAGGAATTTGGGGTATATCATGGGGGTTTTCACCCTAGGCTTGAATTTTTGAAAATTAAGGGTTTGAATGGGCAAATGGAGTCTGAATTTGGTAAATGTTATATGCTTAGACTCGTATTGAGATGAGGGTTCCGAATATGTAACTTTCGTAATTTTTCGAGAAGCGTACCGAGAGTCGGGTTTTGGCAACTTGTGGTTTTTGGTGTATTTTGAATTGTTTTGATTGGGTAATGCCCAATTGGCCTATTTTGATGTAATTATTGATTTTTTTAGATACTACACCTGTGGAGGCCGACATTCACGGCAAGAGAGTTATCTCTTAGCGGTTTTGTACTGGGGTCGAGGTAAGTGGCTTGTCTAACCTCGTGTGGAGGAAACATCACCCCTAGGATATTATGTGATAGTTGAAAAGCCTTGTACGCGAGGTGACGGGCGTGTACATGCGCTGGTTGTTGTAACTCACTTTACTTGAATTGTCCAATTTGTGATATTTCTGTTCTTAGTTGATTAAATTGCGACTTTTATCTAATATTCGTTAGGAAAAGCATGATTAGATAGGATTTATCTGTCTAATTGCCTAATTGACTTACTTGAACTTCTTGATAATTGTTGGCACTAGTTTTTGGTGATGTTGTAGTTAAGCATATTATATTTTCTCTGTGCATTTCTTTATTTGTTGTGTTGGTGGACTGCGGGTTCGATTCCCGGAGATCCCAGGTCTGTGGTTTCGATTCCCAGAGACCCGGAGTGGTATTGTTTGTGGACTGCGGGCTCGATTCCCGGAGATCCAAGGGCTGCGGGTTCTCATTCCCGGAGACCCGGAGTTTATTGATATATTTATTGAGATGTGGACTGCGGGTTCGATTCCCGGAGATCCTGAGATCATTGAGACACATCCTGAGGTATTGAGACATGGGCTGCGAGTTCGATTCTCGGAGACCCAGAGATACTGTTATCGGGATTGTGGGTTAAATTCCCGTAGCTCCTAGATTGTTGATTATAGAGTGGGACCGTGGGTTCAATTCCCACAGGTCTTGGACTTACTAGTATGAGTTTATGTTGTGTTGGTTACCTGTAGCTAGCTAAACGTAGTCGATTGTAGTAACTACTTTATTGCTGTTATTTCAGATTCATTCTTACTTTTTCCTGCTTCTTATTATTTTGATCTTTATGTTATTGTTCTCTCGGTAGGGCCCTGACCTTCCTCGTCACTACTCCATCGAGGTTAGGCTTGGCACTTACTGAGTACCGCCGTGGTGTACTCATGCTACTCTTCTGCACACTTTTGTTGTGCAGATCCAGGTACATCAGGACAGGCCCATACTAGGTGATATCGGCAGCACATTTGGAGACCTCAAGGTATGATCTGCTACGTCCGCGGATCCAGAGGCCCTCCTTCTATTATGATAGTTCTAGTAGATGTTTTTCCTTCTTTTCATTTTTTTAGATACTCTTGATGTTAGAGCCACAGTTGTACTTCCTTTTTTTTAGTCTGTGTTACCGTGGGATTCCGGGTCTTGGTGGTATGGTATACAGTATGATTGACGAGTGTATGTGCTAAGCGGCACGGATTACATTCCTTTTTATGTCGTTTTCCGCTATTTCTTATTTTATGTCCATAAACTCGTATATTCCGCATCGTGTTAGGCTTACCTAGTCACGGAGACTAGGTGCCGTCATGACAGGTTCACGATTGGTGAACGAGGGTCGTGACATTAAAATTGCTTCCCTTATCTAAGCTAATGCTTGATCAATAAACTTTTTTTCCTTGACTTCCGCTACAAGTAACAACTCAGCCCCATTATGCACCATAACATTTCCCTCATCTGATGTCGAATTGCAAACCCCTAAACTGCCAAAAAATAAACCTCCCGAGCCTAGGACGTTTGATACATTCCCAAATAAGCCAAACTACCAATGGATTTCTTAACACATATTTGGAGTTGACACCACGAGTTACTAGGTTTTAAGCCCAAATATTTTACGCGGCATTACAGAAAGCTTCGCATTTGCGAGCCAAGCCGGCCTGGGCTGATTTTCGCATTTGCGAACCAGGTTTAGCAAATGCGAAGCCTGCATGCCTGTTCATACCAGATTTTCCAAAATTCAAAATGCAATCCGACACCTATCGCAAACTCAGCCGAGCCCTCGGGGCTCCAAACCAAATATGCAGACAACCTCAAAAATATCCTACGGACTTACTCGCGCGATCAAATTGCCAAAATAACATCATATACATCGAATTAAGCGTCAAAATTCATAATTTCTTCCAAGTTTTCATAAAACATCAAGTTTCCATTTTAAGTTCGAAACATGTCAAACGCGTCCGTTTTCAACCAAACTTTACACAAAGCCCTTAAACCACATATAAGACTTGTACCTGGCGCCAGAACCAAAATATGGGCCCTATACCAGTACGATCTAATCAAATATCATTTCCAATTTCGTTAAATATTTTCAAATAACAATTTAACACAAAAATTCATATCTCGGGCTTGGGACCTCAAAAGTTGATTTCGGGCATATGCCCATGTTTTGTATTTCTCTACGGACCATCCGGGGTCATCAAATCACGAGTCCGGGTTCGTTTACCTAAAGAGTTTACCGAAGTCAAGTTTATTCATTTTAATATCAAAACTTAGCATTTTTCTCACATAATTCATATTTAAGCTTTCCAGCTATGTGCTCAGACTATGCATGCAAATCGAGGATCTAAATAAGGTTTTTAAGGCCTCGGAAGCACATAATGAGTAAAGAATTAATGATCAACCTTTGGGTCGTCACATTCTCCACCTATATAACAACCGTTCATCCTCAAACGGACAAAAGAAAGAATTACCTGAGTCGGGAAAAGAAGTGGATAACAACTCTACATATCAGACTCGGACTTCTAGGTCTTTGCCTCAAGAGGCTGACCTCTCCACTGAACACGAACAGAAGGAAAACTCTTGGATCTCAACCAACGAACCTGCTGGTCTAGAATAGCTACTGGCTCCTTCTCATAAGACAAGTCCTTGTCCAACTGGACAGTGCTGAAATATAATACGTGGGCTGGATCGGCGTAATACCTCCGAAGCATGGATACATGAAAAACTTGATGCACGACTGACAAGCGGGGCGGAAATGCAAGTCTATAAGCCACCTCCCCCACTCGACCAAGAATCTCAAATGGACCAATAAATGTATGGCTAAGCTTTCCCTTCTTCCCAAATCTTATCACACCTTTCATAGAAATTGGAGTAATACCGGCTCACCAACCATGAAAACTACATCTCGAACCTTACAATCTGCATAACGCTTTTGCCTGGACTGAGCTGAACGAAGCCTATCTTGAATGATCTTGACTTTGTCCAAGGACTCCTGAACTAAATTTGTACCTAACATCCGAGCCTCCCCCGGCTCAAACGATCCAACCGGAGACCAACATCGCCTACCATATAAAGCCTCATAAGGAGCCATCTGGATACTTGACTGGTACCTCTTGTTGTAGGAAAACTTCGCTAAAGGAACGAAATGATCCCACGAACCTCCAAAGTCAATAACACAAGCTCGAAACATATCTTCCAAAATCTATATAGTCCGCTCGGACTAACCATCCGTCTAGGGTTGAAATGCTGTGCTCCTCAACCTGTGTGCCCAACTCTGAACTACTTTCTATAAGCGTGAGGTAAACTGCATACCCCAGTCTGAAATGATAGATGCGGGCATGCCATGAAGGAGAACAATCCCCCAGATATAAATCTCATATAATCTCTAGATGAATAGGAGACTGCCATAGGAATGACATGCACTGACTTGGTCAGACCTATCAAAAATGACCCAAACTGCATCGAACTTCTTTCGGGTCAACGAATGTCCAGTAACAAAGTCCATAGTGATCCACTCCCACTTCCACTCGGGAAGCTCAATCCTCTAAAATAAACCACCAGGCCTCTGATGCTCATACTTAACCTGCTAACAATTCAAACAATGAGCCACATATGCTATAATTTACTTCTTCATTCTACGCCACCAATAACGCTGCCGTAAGTCCTGATACATCTTTGCGGTGCCCGGATGAATAGATTACCGGGAACTATGGGCCTTCTCTAAAATCAACTCTCGAAGTCCATCCACGTTAGACACATACACTCTGGCCTATAATCTCTAAACTCCATCATCATCTAAGGTAACCTGCTTGGCACATCCATACTGCATCGTGTCTATATGGACACACAAATGGGGATCATGAAACTGCTGGTCACGGATGCACTCCAATAACGAAGAATGAGTGATCGTTCAAGCCAACACACGACTAGGCTCGGAAACATCCCATCTCACAAACTGATTGGCCAAGGCCTGAACATCCAAAGCAAGCGGTCTCTGACTCATCAGAACATAAGTACGACTTCACATACTGGCTGACTTCCTACTCAACATATCGGCCACCACTTTGGCCTTCCCTAGGTAATATAAAATTGTGACATCATAATACTTCAACAACTCCAACCACCTTCTCTGCCTCAAATTCAATTCCTTTTGCTTGAACAAGTACTAAAGGCTCTTATGATTAGTGTACACCTCACATGCCATGCCTTACTAATAGTGCCTCCAAATCTTCAATACTTGCACAATAGTTGCCAACTCCAAATCATGTATTTGATAGTTCTTCTCATGAATATTCAACTACCTCGAAGCATAGGAATTAACCTTGCCCTCCTTTACCAACACTGCACCAAGCCCAATATGGTAACCATCAGAATAAACTGTATAAGGCCTGATCCTGTGGGAAAAACCAATACCTGTGTCGTAGTTAGAGCTGTCTTGAGCTTCTAAAAGCTTGCCTTACATTTCGTCTGACCATCTGATTTGGGAATCCTTCTGGGTCAACCTGGTCATCGGGGCTGCAATAGATGAAAACCCCTCCGCAAAACCGACGATAGTAGCTTGCCAACCCCAAGAACCTCCAAATCTCTATAGCTGATGCTGGTCTAGGCAAGTTCTTGACTGCCTCAATCTTCTTCAGGTCCACCTGAACAACCTCTGCTGACACAACGCGACCCAGAAATGCAACTAAACTCAACCAGATTTCACACTTGAAGAACTTGGAATATAACTGACTATCCCTTAAAGTCTAAAGAACCACTCTAAGGTGCTACTCGTGCTCCTCCTGGCTGCGGGAGTATATCAAAATATCATCAATAAAAACTATCACGAACATTTCCAAATATAGCCTTAACCCCTGGTACATCAACTCCATAAATACTACCGGGGCATTCATCAACCCAAATAATATGACTAAGAACTCATAATGCCCATACCGAGTGCGGAATGTTGTCTTAGGTACATCAGATGCCATAATTCTCAACTGATGGTAGTAGATCTCAAGTCAATTTTGGAAAATACCCTAGCATCCTGAAGTTGGTCGGACAACTCATCAATCCTCGGCAGCGGATACCTATTCTTAATCGTTACCTTATTCAGTTGCCGGTTATCTATGCAAATCCTCATTGATTTGTCCTTCTTCTTGACAAATAACATCGGTGCGCCTCAAGGCGAAACACTATGTCTATTAAAATCCTTTTCCAGCAAATCCTACAACTGGTCCTTTAACTCTTTCGACTCTGGTGGGGCTATACAATATGGCAGGATAGAAATGGGCTGAGTGCCTGGAACCAAATTAATACAGAAATCAATGTCCCTATTGGGTGGCATGCCCGACAGGTCTGAAAGGAAAACATAAAAAACTCCCGGACAATAGGCGTAGAATTTTTAGGAGGGACCTCAGTACTAGAATCATGAACATAAGACAAATAGGCCAAACACCCCTTCTCAACCATATATCGAGCATTCACATACGAAATAACGCTACGGGTAGAATGACCTGGAGTGCCTCTCCACTCAAAGTGAGGCATATTCGGCAAAGGTAAGGTCACAATCTTGGCATGGCTATCCAAGATAGCATGATAGAGTGATAACCAGTCCATCCCTAATATGATATCGAATCAACCATATCTAAGAGTAACAAGTCTACACGGGTGTCAAGACCCCCAATCACTACAATACACGAACGATGGACTCGGTCGACCATGATAGACTCACCAACCAATATATACACATATACATGAACACCCAATACATCACTAGGCATGATCAAGCATGATGTGAAATAAGATGAAACATATTATACATACACCCTAGATCAAATAGTAACGAAGCATCTCGATTACAAACAAGAATCATGCCTGTAATGATTTCATTTAAAGCCTTAGCCTTGGGCCTAGCCTAAAGAGCATAACAATGGGGCTGGACCCCACCACCCTGAACCATATCCCTAGGTCGATCTGCTATTAGCTCACCTCCACCCCTAGCGGTTGAGCTCTACTTCTATGACCTCTACCTCCACCTCTAGTATTTCTACCCTCTCCTCTAGCTAGCTGGGTTGGATGTGGAACACCGGGTGCCATAACCATGGCACGAGAACCTTAGTGCTGAGATCTGCTTGATGCTCGAGGGCAAAATCTAGCAATATGACTCGTGTTACCGCAAGTGTAACAAGCCCTCAGCTGTTGAGTCTGCTGACCCTATTGACCTGAATGACCTTAACGGAAAACAATAAAGTGGCACTGTGCTAATAGCAGTTGGCGGTGTACTTAATGACTGTTGATCAGAATAGTGTGCATGAGAACCACAGCCACCTGACGTGCCGTGAGAAACCTGGAGAGCTAATTGAAAGGACCTAGGAGGATGGCCTCTACCATATGAATCTCTACCTCCAGATTAGGTACTACTAAATATTTCGAAATGACGGGCTCTCTTGTCTCCCTCATGACCACCCCTCTATGATAGTACCATCTCAATCCTTCGGGCCACATTGGCCGCCTCTTGAAAAGTGATATCACTCCCCGCCACTCTAGCCATCTGGAGACGAATCAGCTGAATGATTCCATCAATAAACTATCTCCCTCTCTCGGGGAGTATAATAAGAGCATGGTGGGCTAAGTCAATGAACCTGGTATCATACTGGGTGACCATCTTGGAACCCTACTGGTGGCGCTCAAACTGCCTCTGATAAGCCTCTCTCTGAATAAGAGGGAGAAACATCTCCAGAAATAGTTGTGTGAACTACTCCCATATCAAGGCTGGTGATCATGCTGGCCTGGCTAAGCAATAATCCCACTACCAAGTCTCGGCGGATCTGGACAGGAGAAATGTAGCAAAGTCGACCCCATTGGTCTCAACGATTCCCATGTTCTGAAGAACCTCATGAAAACTCTCCAGGTAATCCTGGGGATCCTCAGCAGATGCACCGCTGAATGTAGATGTGAAAAGCTTGGTGAAGCTATCCAGTCTCCATAAAGCATTTGCGGACATAGCCGCTCCATCGCCGGTCTATGCAATTATTTTCTACCGAACTGCTATAGCTGGCTGAACCACTGGAATCCGAACATAGGGAGCTATCTGCTCCGGAGTACGTGAAGTAGGAGTCGGGGCTTCTCCTCCAGCCTAAGAAGTGGCTGGTGCTACAGGAAGCAATCCTATTTGGGTGACACTCTCCATAAGGCCCACCAACCGGACCAGAGCCTGAAGAATTGGAGTAGCAATGAACCCCTCTAGGACTTGAGCTGGGCCCACCGGAACTGCTGGGGCTAGGGCCGGAACCACCTCTTCAAAGTCAACTTGAGGCTCTACCACTGGTGCTGCTACTCGAGGCTGAGGTCTGCCCTTACCTCGGCCTCTACTCCTCTGGGAGCTACCCGGGGCTCAAACTGCTGATCAAAAGATGAGGAAGCAGGTGTTTTATCCATCTGCAAATGAACAGAGTAGAAATTCAATTAGCATTAAGAAAAAAAATCGCACGACAAGAAAGAACAAATGTGAAACTTTTGATAACTTTATTGCCTTCGGGGTATAAATACAGACGTTTCCCTACAGATTCCTCACACTCTACTAAGTTTGTTCGTGAATTGTGAGACCGATGTAACCTAGTGCTCTGATACCAAGTTGTCACGAACCGTATTTTCCGCCCTCAGGAGTCGTGATGGCGCCTACTAATGGAAGCTAGGCAAGCCAACTTTTATTACTTTTTTGTTAATAACATATTCCTTTCTAACAATTATCGGCAATAAAACCAAAAGCAACAAAATTATATAATAAGCGTAAGACTTAATATTATAGGAAACCTAATAAAACTGAGAAAATTTCAACAGAAGCCTCTACCCAAGACTGATGTCATAATACTCACGAACTGCTAAGAAATACTAAATAAAAATGTCTGAAAAAAAGATAAACTATTTGTCTTGAATAAAATGAGGCAACAAATAAAAATAAAGGATAAAAGAGACGTCGGGCCAGTGGACGCCTGCAAGGCTAACTCAGGTCTCGATAGATTCAAGGCCTGCTCCCACGCTACTATTGCGGCTGCTATTGTCCGAAACCTGGATCTGTGAAAAATAGCATAGAGTGTAGCATTAGCACAACCGACCCATGTGCTAGCAAGTGTCTAACCTAACCCCGGCAAAGTAGTGATGAGGCTAGATCGGACTACCACATAAACCTAGGCAATTTACTATATATACAGCGGGATCGAAATATAAACAGAAAGACAATATGAGCGGGGGAGCATGCTGTGGGTAAACAACAATTTCCAAATAAGGGTCATCCGATAATGAAGGAAAACAACATTACTCAATCATAGATAATGAAACAGAAAATAACAAATGCACGACATCACCCTTCGTGCTTTTACTCTCATACTCACCAAGCAAATACTTGTGCACGGAATCACCCTTCATGATTTTACTCTCATTCCTCACATATATGAATAGAATCAACACGAAATGGTACATCGCACAGCAAGGCATCACCCTTTGTGCTTTAACACTCTTCCTCATCCAAACAACAATCACAAGCACGGGCAAGGAATTAACATTTTATAACGGAAATCCCGGCAAGGGAACACAATTTAGACAATTAGTCCCGGAAAGGGCATAACATCAATAATCCCAACATCCTGTCAAGGGAGCATTTCAATAACTCATTCTCTTCTTTCACTTTCATCTCACAATTTACTTTAATTACATTAATAAACACTAAATGAATCAATTTGAATGCATAAAAATGAATTTCTCAAAGTTTTTCCCCAAAAATCCAAAATCACCCTTGGGCCCACGTGGTCAAAACCCGAGGTTCAAACCAAAACCCGATTACCCATTCCCCCACGAACTCAAATATGTAATTTATTTTGAAATCTGGCCTCAAATTGAGGTCCAAATCCCTAATTTTTAGAAAATCTAAGTTCTACCCAAATCCCTCAATTTCACCCATAAAATCCATTGATTTTAAGTGTAAAACATGTTAAATGATGTTAATGATTGAAAGAATTGAGTAAAATCATTTTACAAGTGATTTAGAATGAATCTTGTTCTTGAAATATCGCCTAAGGGGTTTGTGTTTTGACAGAATGGCGGAATATATCTAAAAATTCGACTAAGTATAAAGTTGTTGGGCTGCAAATATGGGAATTCCAAATTGGGGTTCGCAATTGCAAACCCTAACCAAATGTGGGAATTGCAAAAAATTGTTAGCATTTGCAAACTCAGGCCAAACAGAAGCACTTCGCATTTGCGAAAGCTCAACCTTCGCATTTGCAAAGGAAAGCTTCACATTTGCGAGCCAAGCAGGCCTGGGCTGGTTTCGCATTGCGATCCAACCTTTGCATTTGTGAACCACGCTTCGCAAATGCGAAGCCTGTAGGCCTGTTCATATAAGATTTTCCAAAATTCAAAAATGCAATCCGACACTTATCCAAAACTCAGCTGAGCCCTCGGGGCTCTAAACAAAGTATGCACAACCTCAATAATATCCTACGGACTTACTCGCGCGATCAAATTGCCAAAATAACATCATATACATCGAATTAAGCCTCAAAATTCATAATTTCTTGCAAGTTTTCATAAATGATCAAATTACCATTTTAAGTCAAAAACATATCAAACGACGTCCGTTTTCAACCAAAATGTACACAAAGAACTTAAACCACATATAAGACCTATACCGGGTGCCAAAACCAAAATACGGGCCCGATACCAATATATCCTTATTAAATTTTATTTCCAATTTCCTTAAATATTTTCAGAAAACAATTTCACATAGAATTTATTTCTCGGGCTTGTGACCTCGAAATTCAATTTTGGACAGACGCCCATGTCCAGTATTTTCCTATAGACCCTTTGGGGCCATCAAATTACGGGTCCGGGTCCGTTTATCCAAAAAGTTGATCGAAGTCAAATTTATTCATTTTAATATCCAAATTTAGTATTTTTCTTGATAATTCATATTTATGCTTTTGAGCTACGCTCTCGTACTGTGCACGGAAATCAAGTCAACCCTAAATGAGGTTTTTAATGCCTCGAAAACATAGAATGAGTAAAGAAATAAGTGATGACCCTTTGTGTCGTCATACTCATGATCTTCCTTCATTGGCATCATAAAGCTGTCTGGTGGCTTTGGTGATTATCTCGGGATGAACATGGATACAGAAAATAACTTGGATACAGTACCTGACAGGGTGTGTCTTTGATCAATTATTGTTCTCATTAGCGACAATGATGATGAGAATGCAATGGCATATATTTCAAATAGTGATGGTTTAGGCAGGATTTAACATTTTCTATGTAGATAAAAGAGAATATAGAGGAATTCTATACTTCATTTTACAAGAGGAAAATAAAGTTTAAATGATAGTGACAAGGTTGATGGTGATGGAATGTTTTTCGTTGGTCATGGCAGTTCCCATAACGGGGATCATAGGAGTCTATGATGGCAAAGATGAAATGAAATTTTATTCTCAACTTTCTTCCAAGCATGATCCTTACAAGCTTAGTGGGATTGGTGATATTTCTTTGGATTCAGACAATGATTTGACTGAAAAAAGTATGAAAATTCTAATAAAAATGATTAAATGTAAAACGTATTTCTTGGTAGAGAAGAATGTTGAACTCTCCCAAGAAAAATGTTTTACCTTTAATTCTTTTTATTAGCATTTCCATACTTTTGTTAGTCAAATTAATGTCTAAATCCGAATAAATATCAAAAATTCCATTAAGCTTTTACGTATCATACTTGAAAGAAAGTTGAGAATAAAACTTCCTTTCGTCTTTGTCATCATATAGTCTTATGATCCCCGTATTATGGGAACTGACATAACCAACGGAACACATTCCATCATCATCAACCTCGTCACTCTCAATTACACTTTTTTTCCTCTTGAAAAATGAAGTAGAGAGTTTCTCTATAACCTATTCTTTTATCTACTTAGGAAATGTTAAATTCTTACCTACATCATCACTATTTGAGTCACATGCCATTTCCTTCTCATCATCATTGTCGCAAATGAGAAGAATAATGAAAGGCACACTCTACCGGGTATCGTATATTAGTTATTCTTGGTAGAAATTCCATTACATGTTTAATAAAGTCATCAACCCCTTCTACAAAATCCTCCCGCAATCTAGAATTCCAATACATACATAAAAATTTCAATTCATATCCTAAAGGTTCAACTCATATCCACAAAAGTTCAAGTCATATCCTAAAAATTCAATTTATAAACTAAAATTTTAATACATAAACAAAATTTTCAATTCATATCCTAAAGGTTCAATTTATATCCTGAAGGTTCAATTCATGTCCTAAAGGTTCAATTCATATCCTAAAGGTTCAACTCATATCCACAAAAGTACAAGTCATATCCTAAAAGTTTAATTTATAAACTACAATTCCAATACATAAACCAAATTTTCAATTTATAATCTAAAATTCCAATACATAAACCAAAATTCCAATTCATACCCTATCGGTTTAATTTATATCCTAAAGGTTCAATTCATATCCTAAAGGTTCATCTCATATCCACAAAAGTTTAAGTCATATCCTAAATTTTCAATTGATAATCTAAGGCCTTGAAAACCTCATTCTATGTTGCCTCGATTTACGTGCACGATCCGAGCATGTAGCCGGAAAGATTTTGTGATAGAAAATATGAATTCTATGAGAAATTTGGATAAAAATGATATTAATATTGATATGGTTGACTTCGGTCAACATTTTTGGTAAACGGATCCTGACCCGAGATTGGATGGTCCCGAGAGGTCCGTAGGAAAATATGGGACTTGGACATGTGTCCGGAGTCGAATTCCTGAGGCCTAGAGCCCAAGTTATGAATTTTTATGTGAAATTGTTTTTGATGTAATTATTAAAGGAAATAAATTAATTGACCTTGGTATCGGCTCGTATTTTGGTTCCGACGCCCGGTACAAGTCTTAAATATTATATATGTGATTTCTGGAAAGTTTGGTGACATTTGGATGTCGTTTGAGATGTTTTGGACCTCGAGTTCCAAGTTTGAAAGTTTTGAAAATCAAAAGTATGAAAATCATGAGTTCGAGGCTTGATTTGATTAAAACGAAGTGATATTGGCGATATGATCGCAACGAACAAGTCCATAATGTGTTTTTGAGGTTGTGTACATGTTAGGTTTGGAGCCCGGGGGCTCGGTAAAGATTTGATAGGCCGTTGGATGAAATCTGAATTTTTGAACTCGCTGGTTTTTCACCTACATTGTTGGCTTCTGCATTGCGGAGTATTTCGCAATTGCGAGCGGGATAAGCTCGCAGAATGCTAACATTCATCGCAAATGCGAAGCCCCTTCGCTAAGCTTGTTCGCAGAATGCGTAACAATTGTTCAGATTGCGAATGGTCCCCAATGTCACTTATGTTCGCAAATGCTAACAAATGTTCGCAAATGCGAACATTCCCCATACTGCCTTGGTTCGCGAATGCGAACCATTGTTCGCAAATGCGAACACCGCCTTATACAGCATGTGTTCGCAAATGCTAACATTAGTTCGCAAACGCGAACCATTGTTCGCAGAATGTAACAAATGTTCGCAAATGCGAACTTCCTAAATCTTTAGCTTATTTTTCAAACTCCGAAATAGGTCTGGTTCGCAATTGCGAACCCATGTTCGCAAATGCGAATCCCCTAGTAAAACACGAATTTCACTCATTTCTTCACATTTTACAAAACCAAAACACCCATTTGCGATTCTTCATGGATTTCTTCTTCATCAAAACGATCGTAAGTCACTTTTTACTTAATTCTTTCAATTCCTAACATCATTAAACATGTTTTTCATAAGAAATCAATGATTTTCATGGTAGAATTCTTGTTTTTGTTAGAAAATAGGTTTTTCATAAATTGGGGAATTGGACCTCGAATTGAGGTCCGATTTTGAAACAAATTATATACATGAACTCGTGGGGGGATGGGTAACCGGATTTTGGTCCTAACCCCGAATTCCGACCATGTGGGCCCGGGGTTGAAATTCACTATTCCGGGCAGAATGTTGTAAAAGTTGTATTTGGTCTTAAGAATTAGTTTGTTGAGTAGAATTGATGATATTAAATCAATTGTGTATAGATACTGTTGGATTGGAGCCAAATTGAAAGAAAAGACATTTCCACGGATTGAATTGTTCATAAGCATTCGAGGTAAGTGTTTGTTCTATCCTAGCTTGAGGGAATAGGATTACGTGTTATGTGTTATGTGATCGAGTGCGGTGTATGGGCTGTGGTGACGAGCATCCATACACAGGCGTCTAGTATGACCGTGAGTCGTTGGAAAATAATTATTTTGAGATATATTGCGGATGAATTGTTATTGTTCTCCCTTGTCGGGACTTGTTATGAAGATAATTATTGATTGCCCTTGATGGGACGGCTTATGAATTATTGTTTCTTTGCCCTTATCTGCGATTGTTATTTGGGTGAGTGAAGAGTGATAATGCACGGCGGTGATGCCGTGCCATGTTTATTTATTTATGCACGGGGGTTAATGCCGTGCTATGTTTATTTATTGATTATGCACGGGGGATCATGCCGCGTTCTCGTTATTTAACCATGTACGACGTGCGATCATGCCGTGACTTACTGGATGCGTACGTGATTGATGAGTAAAAGCACGGCGGTGATGCCGCAGTACTTTATTTGCTTATTTAGGCAGGATGAGAGTAAAAGCACGGCGGTTGATGTTGCAACCGCTTGCTATTTCTTGAATTGATATTACTTGTGTTTACATTATACTTTGTTTTTCCTCGTGAATTTATTAACTGTGGTTAATTGTTGAATTCTTTAAGATATTCCTTATTGTGTTAATTCTTGATTATTTCTTGTTATTTCATGGTACACATATATATATTGAATTGCATAGTGTTTTTAGGTTTATCTGTCCTAGGCTTGTCACTACTTCACGGATAGGCTGTAGCACTTACCAAGACATATGGGTCTGTCAGGCTGATATTACACTTCAGGCGTTTTTGCACATGTCCAGGTTACGATCGAGAGCAGTAGCAGCAGAAATCGATTGCGTGGAGCTGATCATATTTGAGACCGAGGTAGCTTGCAGACGTCCGCAGGCCCGGTGTCTCTTTCTTTATTTATGTTATTAGCTGTAGTCTCTTTGTTCCGAGACAAACAGAATTATGTTATATTTCTTCAGACTTTTATGTGTAGTATTCCATAGTAGTTTGTGAGTTGGTGACTCCACGTCTTGGGTAGAGGATTTCAGTATGATTTTCACCTTATGTTTTGTTATTTCCATTTTGATAAAGTATTCCGCATTTATTTAATTAAAATTGTGTTAAAAACAAGATAGTATGAATACAGTGGCTTGCCTAGCTACCACGAGTAGGCGCCATCACGATCCCGATGTTGGGGAAAAATCCGGGTCGTGACAAGTTGGTATCAGAGCTCTAGGTTACATAGGTCTCACCACTCACGAACAAGCTTAGTAGAGTTTGAGAGGTAGGCACGGAGACGTCTGTACTTGTCCTCCAGAGTCTATTGAGTTAGGAAAGAGTCTCTCATTTGTTCTTTCTTGTCGTGCGACTTGTTCCTCAATTACTGATTGAATTTCTATTCTGTCCTTTCGCAGATGGTAAGGACACGCGCTTCTTCGTCCGCTGACCAGCAGCCCGAGCCCCAGGCAGCTCCTGTGAGGGGCAGGGGCCAAGGCCGTATCAGAGGCCGTGGTAGGGGTAGAGCTCAGCCCCAGGCAGCTACTCCAGAGGTGGAGCCTCATATTGAGATTGACGAGGAGATTCCGGTTCCAGCAGCTCCAGTGGGCCCAGCTCAGGTCCCAGGGAGAGGCTTTATTTACCCCGATCTTCAGGAGGCTTTGGTCAAGATAGCGAGATTTATGGACAGCATTGCCAGAGCGGGTTTATTATCAGCTGCCCCAGCCACTTCTCAGGCTGGAGGAGGGGCCCAGACTCCTATTGCTCATACTCCGGAGCCAGTAGCTCCTCAGCCTCAGGCACCAGTAATTCAGCCAGCTGTGGCCACTCAGTCAGGTACCACAGCTCATGCCGGTGATGGAACGGCCATGACTTCTGATTCGTTATGGAGGCTTGATCGGTTCTCCAAGCTATTTACCACTACATTCAGTGGGGCCGCATCAGAGGATCCTCAGGACTTCTTATTCAGTTGCCATGAGATTCTCAAGACTTTGGGGATTGTGGAGACAAACGGAGTTGACTTCTGTACCTTCAAACTTGCAGGATCCGCCAAAACTTGGTGGAGAGATTATTGCCTGACTCGACCAGCAGGGTCCCCAGCTTTATCATGGGACCAGTTTGCTGAACTATTTATGGAGAAGTTTCTCCCTACTACTCAGATGGATGTACTTCGGAGGCAGTTTGAGCGCCTCCATCAGGGCACTATGACAGTTACACAGTATGAGACGAGATTTATCGACTTGGCTCGTCATGCAGTGGTGATACTTCCCACGGAGCGGGAGAGGGTCCGCAGATTATAGATGGGCTTAATCAGCCAATTAGACTTCAGATGGCAATGGGAATGGGGAGTGATATTTCATTTCAGGAGGCGGCTAATACAGCACGTAGAGTTGAGATGGCTCTTGCTCGGGGAGGTGGTTATTCTTCAGACAAGAGGCCTCGTCATTCAGGCAGGTTTAGTGGTTCTTCTTCTGGTGGCAGAGAATCTTTTGACAGAGGCCAGTCTTCCAGGCCTTTCCATTCCGCCCTTCAGGCTTCACAGGGTGGACCAGGTGATCGTGGGTTTCGTGGGCAGTATTCAGATCAGCCTCCTATTAATGCTCAACCTCTTCAGAGTGTTCGTGGAGGCCATTCAGGTCGTCAGGGCCAGCAGCCCCATCAGCCTAAGAGTTGCTACGGTTATGGTGACCCATGTCATTTTGTTAGGTTCTGCCCTCGAGCGACGGGCAACACTCAGCAGCGGGGCCCTCGTCACATGATTCAGGCCCCAGTTGACCCTCATCCTGCCCAGCCAGCCAGAGGCGCGGGTAGAGATTATAGAGGTGGAGGTCGAGACCGTAGAGGCGGAGACCGTCCAGCCAGAGGTAGAGGTCAGCCAGTTGATGGTCGTCCCAGAGACGCAGCTCAGAGGGGTGCAGATCCCCGATTCTATGCTTTACCAACTAGGCCAGAGGCAGAGGCATCGACGTCGTGATTACGAGTACTATTCTTGTGCGTGGCAGAGGTGCTTCAGATTATTTGACCCGGATCTACATATTCCTATGTGTCTTCCTACTGCGACCGTATTTGCCGTGCTCAGCCTATGCTCCGGATATTCCAGCTATGCAGCTACACCAACTGGTGACTCTATCAGTAGTCGATCGGTGCATCGTTCATGCGTAGTTATATTTGGTGGTCTCGAGACCCGTGTTGATCCGTTGCTTTTGGATATGGTAGATTTTGATGTCATATTGGGACGGACTGGTTGTCCCCATACCATGCTATTCTTGATTGCCATGCTAAGACCGTGACCTTAGCCTCTTGCCAGAATCACCCCGACCAGAGTGGAAAGGTACCTCAAGCACTCTGCTCGCACCGTTATTTCCTATGTTAAGGCTCGACGCATGGTCGAGTAAGGGTGTCTAGCTTATTTGGCTTATGTTCGTGATTCCACGGCAGAGGTTCCTTCCATCGAGTCAGTCCCTATTGCACGGGAGTTTCTGAGGTTTTTCCTTCAGACCTGCCGGCATGCCACCCGACAGGGATATGATTTCTGTATTGATCTGGCACCGGCACTCAGCCCATCTCTATTCCACCCTATCGTATGGCCCCGCCGGAGCTAAAAGAGTTGAAAGATCAGTTGCAGGACCTTCTTGAGAAGGGCTTTATCAGGCCCAGTGTTTCCCCCTCTGGAGCACCTGTATTATTTGTAAAGAAGAAATATGGCTCGATGCGGATGTGTATTGATTACCAGCAATTAAACAAAGTGACAATAAAGAATAAGTATCCACTGCCGAGGATTGATGATTTGTTTGACCAGCCCCAGGGAGCGAGGGTATTCTCAAAGATAGACTTGAGGTCAGGCTACCATCAGCTGAAGATCAGGGCGGCTGACAATCCTAAGACAGACTTTCGCTCTAGATATGGGCATTATGAGTTCTTGGTCATGTCCTTCGGTTGACCAATGCCCTAGCAGCATTCATGGAGTTGATGAATCGAGTATTCAGGCCTTACTTAGATCCGTTCGTGATAGTCTTCATAGATGACATCCCGGTGTACTCCGCAGCCAGAAGAGCACTAGCAAAGACTCGTAGTGGTTCTTCGACTCGAAAGATAACCACCTATATGCCAAATTTTCTAAACGTGAGTTCGCCGAGTTCTGTAGTATTTCGGTCACATCAGTATCAGCGTAGCGTATTCAGTAGACCCAAAGAAGATTGAAGGTGTCCAGACATTGTCCTCACCAACTTCAGGATCGAGATCCGGAGTTTCTCGGATTAGCAGTGTACTACCGCCGTTTTGTAGGGGTTTTTCTATTGCGCACTCGATGACCAAAGTTGACCTGCATGGTGTCCGGCCAATGGTCGAGAGTGAGGCGAGCTGTAGCTCAAGACAACTTTCGACCACCGCACCAGTGTTGATACTACCTACGTGCAGTGCGTCTTATACGCTTTATCGCGACGCATCTCGCATGTGGCTTGGAGCGGTATTGACGCAGGATGGTAAGGTTATCGCTTATGCTCGAGGCAGTTAAAGATACATGGAGAAGAATTATCCACTTCATGATCTTGAGTTAGCAGCAGTGGTTCATGCCTTAAAGATCTCGAGGCATTATCTATATGGTGTGATATGTGAGGTGTACACTGATCACAAAAGCTTACAGTACTTGTTCAAGCAAAAGGAGTTGAATCTACGACAACTGAGATGGTTAGAGTTGCTAAAAGACTATGATGTTACTATATTATATCACCTAGGCAAGGGTGGTGGCCGATGCATTGAGTAGAAAGTATGCCAGCACGGGTAGTCTTGCATATATTCCGTCAATCGTAGACCATTAGCTCTAGATGTCCAGTGCCTTAGCCAACCGGTTCGCGAGATTAGACATTTCGAGCCCAGCAGAGTGTTAGCCTTGCACGGTCGCCGTTCTTCTTTATTAGAGCGTATCCGTGAGAGGCACTTGATGATCCTCATTTGCGTCGAGTCGAGATACAACGACACGTGAGGTGCCACACAGTAAACCCAGATGATGACGGGTATTGAAATTGCAGGGTCGAGCTTAGTGTGCCCAATGTCGAGCGGATTCGAGAGTTGATCTTAGCGAGGCCCAAACTCGCAGTATTCTATTCACCCAAGCGCCGCGAAGATGTACCAGACTTACGGCAACACTATCGGTGGCGCAGAATGAAGAAAGATATCGCTGCGTATGTCGCTCGGTGTCTAAATTGTCAGCAGGTGAAATACGAGCACCAGAGACCTGGTGGCGTATTCCACAGGATTGAAATTCCCGAGTGGAAATGGGAGTGGATCACTATGGACTTCGTCATTGGACTTCTCTGACTCGGAGGAAATTTGACGCTATTTGGTCATTGTTGATAGGCTGACCAAATCAAGCACACTTTATTCCAAGATCTGTCTCCTACTGTCGGAGAGGTTAGCTGAGGTTTACATTAGGAGATTGTTCGTCTCCATGGAGTGCCATGATCTATTATCTCTGTCGGGGAACGCAGCTTACCTCGCGGTTCGAGAGCGGTCCAATAGGAATTAGGCACCCGGTTCAGTCGAGTACAGCATTTCATCCTCGGACGGACGGCCAGTCCGAGAGACTATTCGTATTCTTGAGGACATGCTTCGAGCCCGTGTTATTGATTTCGGAGGCTCGTGGACCAGTTTTCACCATTAGCAGAGTTCGCCTACAATAACAGTTACCAATCTAGCATCCGGATGGCTCCGTATGAGGCGTTGTATGGTAGGCGATGTCGATCACCAGTTGGATGGTTTGAACCGGGAGAGGCTCGGTTGTTGGGTACAGACTTAGTTCAGGAGGCCTTGGATAAGGTCAAGACTATTCAGAGAGATTGCGTTCAGCTCAGTCCAGGCAGAAGACTTATGCGGATCGTAAGGTTCGAGATGTAGATTTCATGGTTGGTGAACGAGTATTGCTCCGGGTGTCGCCTATGAAGGGCGTGATGAGGTTTGGGAAGAAGGGCAAGCTCAGCCCTAGGTATATTGGTCCATTTGAGATTCTAGACAGAGTGGAGGGGTGGCTTACAGATTAGCTTTGCCGCCTAGCTTATCAGCCGTGCATCCAGTTTTTCACGTATCTATGCTTCGGAGATACCACGACGATCCCACACATGTGTTAGACTTCAGTACTGTCTAGATGGACAAGGATCTATCTTATGAGGAGGAGCCAGTAGCTATTTTAGATCGGCAGGTTCAACAATTGAGGTCGAAGAGCTTCCCTTTCGTGCGTGTTCAGTGGAGAGGTCAGCCTCCTGAGGCATCGACCCGGGAGTCTGAGTCTGGTATGCAGAGCCGTTATCCATATTTGTTTCCCGACTCAGGTACTTCTTTCTTTTGTCCGTTCGAGGACGAACGGTTGTTTTAGAGGTGGAGATTGTGACGACCCAAAGGGTCATCACTTATTTAATTAATCATTTCGAGCTTCCGAGGCCTTGAAAACCTCATTCTATGTTGCCTCGATTTACGTGCACGATCCGAGCATGTAGCCGAAAGATTTTGTGATAGAAAATATGAATTCTATGAGAAATTTGGATAAAAATGATATTAATATTGATATGGTTGACTTCGGTCAACATTTTTGTAAACGGATCCGGACCCGAGATTGGATGGTCCCGAGAGGTCCGTAGGAAAATATGGGACTTGGACATGCGTCCGGAGTCGAATTCCGAGGCCTAGAGCCCAAGTTATGAATTTTTATGTGAAATTGTTTTTGATGTAATTATTAAAGGAAATAAATTAATTGACCTTGGTATCGGCTCGTATTTTGGTTCCGACGCCCGGTACAAGTCTTAAATATTATATATGTGATTTCTGGTAAAGTTTGGTGACATTTGGATGTCGTTTGAGATGTTTTGGACCTTGAGTTCCAAGTTAAAAAGTTTTGAAAATCAAAAGTATGAAAATCATGAGTTTGAGGCTTGATTTGATTAAAACGAAGTGATATTGGCGATATGATCGCATCGAACAAGTCCATAATGTGTTTTTGAGGTTGTGTACATGTTTGGTTTGGAGTCCTGGATCTGTAAAGATTTGATAGGCCGCTGGATGAAATTCTAATTTTTGAATCACTGGTTTTTCACCTGCTGTTGGCTTCGCGAATTGCGAAGCATTTCTGCAATTGCGAAGGTGATAAGGCAGGGCTCGCGAATGCGAACCTTGATCGCAAATGCGAAGCCCTTTGACCCAGCTTGTTCGCGAATGCGAATAATTGTTCGCGATTTATGCGGCGTCCTCATAGCTATGTCAGAATGTTCAATAGTTCGCAAATGCTAACATTCTCCATATCGCTTTGGTTCGCGAATGCGAATCCATTGTTCGCAAATGCTAACATCCCTTGATCCAGCATGTGTTCGCAAATGCTAACATTAGTTCGCAAATGCGAACATCCAGAGTTCGCGAATGCGAATAAATGTTCGCAAATGCGAACTTCCCATCCTTAGCTTATTTTTCAAACTCCTGAATTTGGTCGGGGTTCGCAATTGCGAACCCATGTTCGCAAATGCGAACACATAGACCTGAAAAACACGAATTTCACTCATTTCTTCACATTTTACAAAACCAAAACACCCATTTGCGATTCTTCAAGGATTTCTTCTTCATCAAAACGATTGTAAGTCACTTTTACTTAATTCTTTCAATTCCTAACATCATTAAACATGTTTTTCATAAGAAATCAATGATTTTCATGGTAGAATTCTTGTTTTTGTTAGAAAATAGGTTTTTCATAAATTGGGAAATTGGACCTCGAATTGAGGTCCGATTTTGAAACAAATTATATACATGAACTCGTGGGGGGATGGGTAACCGGATTTTGGTCCTAACCCCGAGTTCCGACCATGTGGGCCCGGGGTTGAAATTCACTATTCCGGGCAGCATGTTGTAAAAGTTGTATTTGGTCTTAAGAATTAGTTTGTTGAGTAGAATTGATGATATTAAATCAATTGTGTATAGATACTGTTTGGATTGGAGCCAAATTGAAAGAAAAGACATTTCCACTGATTGAATTGTTCATAAGCATTCGAGGTAAGTGTTTGTTCTATCCTAGCTTGAGGGAATAGATTATGTGTTATGTGTTATGTGATCGAGTGCGGTGTATGGGTGTGGTGACGAGCATCCATACACTGGCCTCTAGTATGACCGTGAGTCGTTGGAAAATGATTATTTTGAGATATATTACGAATGAATTGTTATTGTTCTCCCTTGTCGGGACTTGTTATGAAGATAATTATTGATTGCCCTTGTTGGGACGGTTCATGATTATTGTTTTCATTCTTTTTCCCTTAATCGTGATTGTTATTTAGGTGAGGAAGAGTGATAATGCACGAGGGGTGATGTCGTGCCATGTTTATTTATTTATGCACGAAGGTTAATGCCGTGCCATGTTTATTTATCGATTATGCACGGAGGATCATGCCGTGCCCTGTTATTGAACCATGTACGAAGGATCATGCCGTATCTTGTGATGGCAGGATGAGAGTAAGCACGAAGGGTGATGCCGTGCACTTTTGTTTGCTTATTTGATGAGGATGAGAGTAAAAGCACGGGGGGCGATGCCGTGTACTTTATTTGTTTATTTGGCAGGATGAGAGTAAAAGCACGAGCGGTGATGCCGTGCAATTTGCCATTTCTTGATTGATATTACTTGTGTTTACATTATACTTTGTTTTTCCTTGTGAATTTATTAACTCGTTGTTAATTGTTGAATTCTTTAAGATATTCCTTATTGTGTTATATACTTGATTATTTCTTATTATTCTGTGGTATACATATATATTGAATTGCATAAGTTTATGTGGGTATCCGGTCCTAGGCTTGTCACTACTTGCACGGATAGGCTGTGCACTTACCAAAGACATTGGGTCGGTCATGGCTGATATTACACTTCGTGGCGTTTTGCACAGTCCAGGTTACATGATCGTGAGCAGCAGTAGCAGAAATCGATTATGCTGGAGCTAATCATATTTGAGACCGAGGTAGCTTGCGTACGTCCGCAGGCGTCTGTCTCTCTTTATTTATGTTATTAGCTGTAGTCTCTTTGTTCCGAGACAAACGAATTATGTTATATTTCTTCAGACTTTTATGTGTAGTATTCCATAAGTAGTTCGTGAGTTGATGACTCCACGTCTTGGGTAGAGGATTTCAGTATGATTTTCACTTTGTAATTAGTTATTTCCATTTTGATAAAGTATTCCGCATTTATTTAATTAAAATTGTGTTAAAAACAGGATAGTATGAATACAGTGGCTTGCCTAGCTACCACGAGTAGGCGCCATCACGATCCCGATATTGGGGGAAAAATCCGGGTCGTGACACATATCCACAAAAGTTTAAGTCATATCCTAAATTTTCAATTGATAATCTAAAATTCCAATACATAAACCAAAATTTCAATTCATATCCTAAAGGTTAAATTTATATACTAAAGGTTCAATTCATATCCTAAAGGTTCAACTCATATCCACAAAATTTCAAGTCATATCCTAAATTTCATTTTATAATCTAAAATTTCAATACATAAACCAAAATTTTAATTCATATCCTAAAGGTTCAATTCACATCCTAAAGGTTCAACTCATATCAACAAAATCTAAACCCTAGATTATAACTAAAAAACCAAAACAATACAAAGTATAATTGAAACAAAAACTAGAAATAACAAAGATTCAAGGTTATAGTTCAAACATAAAAGTTAGGATTATATCCAAAAAATTTAATCCATACCCTAAAAGTTCGATTCACAAGAACAAATCATAAACCTTAAACGTTTAGGGTTTCTTCTCTTCAAACCATTTCTTTCCCAAAGTAGAAAGTAAAACTAAATATTTTAGCTACTAACAATTATCATAGATTTAGTTTAGCTAAGATCAATTATTTTTTACAAATCAAACTACAAGGAATTAAACAAAATTAGTGTATTTCAAAAAATACAAAGAAAGGAGATACCTGGGCAGTGGAGGACACCGGTGTTGGAGTTGCCGCCGCCATTGGGCGTCGGTGACGCCGATGCTGCTGGGAGTTGGAAGGGGGGGGGGAGTTTGAGTTTAAGAGAGAGAAAAGGGAGTTTGGGAAAATATTTTGAAGAAAATAAGAGAATGAGAGGGGAAACCCATTTTTGGACACTGTTTTTAGAAATAGCGACCAACTTTGGTCGATATTTTTGGTCGCCAAATAAGTATTGACTATTTTGAAAAAAATAGCGACCAAAGTTGGTCGCTAGTTTCTGACCGTTTGACCAGAATAACGACCAAAATTGGTCGTTACATGTAAGAAAATAAATTAAATTACTTTTAATTCAATTTAAACTTATATATATATATATATATATATATATATATATATATATATATATAAAAGCTATATTCGATATAATATTACCTAATACACTTATACTTAGTGCATAGTATAGCGTAAGTATATATATTATATGTATATAAGCTGTATTCGATATAATATTACCTAATACACTTATATTTTGTGCATAGTATAGCGTAAGTATATATATTTTATGTATATAAGCTATATTCTCTATGTGACAAACCAAAGGGTCATCACCTATTTTCTTATTCATTTTGTGCTTTCGAGGCCTTGAAAATCTTATTTTTAGTCTCCTCAATTTGCGTACGCTATCCAGGTGCATACCCGGAAGCCTAAATGTGAAATTCTGCGAAAATTACTAAAATTTAGTATTAAAATAAATAAGTTTGACCTTGGTCAACTTTTTGAGTAAATAGACTAGGACCTGTGATTTGATAGTCCCGGAGGGTCCGTAAACAAATATGGCATCGGGAATATGCCCGTAATAGAATTCCAAGGTTCCAAGCTCGAGAAATCAATTTTTGAGTAAAATTGTTTCTCTGAAATTATTAAGGAAAATTGAAATAAAAATTGATTAGAATGTGTTGGTATTAGGCCTGTATTTTGGTTCCGGTGCCCGGTACAAGTCTTAAATGTGATTTAAGATATTTCTGTAAAGTTTGGTTAAAATCCGACGTCGTTTGACATTTTTCGTACTATAAACTCTAAATTTGAAAGTTTATGAAGTTTCAGAAAAAACTTGTGATTTTGAGGTTTGATCCGTTTTTATGCTATTTTTGCAATTTGATCACACGGTTAAGTTCATACAATATTGTTGAGTTAGTATATGTGTTTGGTTAGGAGGCTCGAGGGCTCGGGGGTGTTTCGGAGGTGTATCGGAGTGGTTTTGGACTTAGGAAAGTTGTAGAAAATGGGCTTCAGCTATTGCAGACAATTCCCTCTTCGCGTTCGCAACGCCTCGTCCGCTTTCGCGATAACTTGAGCATGTCCTTCATCACGTTCGCCTTACTTCCTCGCGTTCGCATATAGTTATTGAGCCCTGAGGGCTCAGCCCTCTTTCCTTCTTCGCGTTCGCGTACAATGGACTGTGTTCGTGTAGCTTCCCAGCCATCCTTCGTCGCGATAGCATGTGGTCCCACACATTCGCATAGACCAAATTCCTGGACCCTAGCCTTTCCTTCTACGTGTTCAATTTTCCCTTTCCGTGTTCGTGATGCCTTGCTAAGTTTACCCTTCGCGAACGTGACCCTCCTTCCGTTAACGCAAAGCGCAAATATTGCCCAGTTATATTTTAATTTTCAGAATCAGTGTATTGAAGGATTTTCATAAAAACACATGAGCTCCTTCTTCTCCAAGGTCTTTAGGCATCCATTGAAGCTCCCTTGCACAAAAACTTCTCGGGTTAGTAAATCTTAACTCGTTTTCTTCATTTTCCATCAATATCACTTGAATTCCTATACATAAAACACGTAATTTAGGGTAGAAATTGGGAAAAATGGGTAGAGTTAGTGCTTATTAGTTTTTCTTGATTTAGACATTATTTTGGGGTTGAATTTGGGAAAAAATTATATATTCGGGCTCGTAGGTGAATGGGGGATGTGATTTTGGTCCGAACCTCATATTTTGACCAAGCAGGCCCTGGGACAATTTTGGGATATTGGAAAGAAAGCTTGAAAATCTATAATTAGACATCGGGTTTGATATGTTTAGCATATATTGATATTATGAAGTCATTAGTGTATAGATTTGAGTGAGTTGGAGTGAATTCGAAAGAGAAAGCAGTTGTTGTGGATTGATTTAGCCGTAGAAGTTGAGGTAAGCCTTTGGTCTAACCCTTAGGCATGGTGACGAGTATCTATACATTGGTGTCTAGCATGACCGTGACTCCTTACATTGAGAATATTTTTGGTTTTGGTTATAACCTCCATGTTTGATTGATGACTTCTATATGTTGCAAAGCGTATGTGAAAGGAAATTGTGATCATTAAATTTCGTGGAGCATTGGCTCGAGTGGAAATAAAAATTGTGAAATTATATGAGATAAGTAAATTTTTGGAGCATTGACTCAAGTGATAATGTGAATTATGAGATGAAAGTGAAAGAATAGAATGAGTTATTGAGTTGCTCCCTTGTCGGGATTAATTGTTTAAATTGTGTTCCCTTGCAGTGATTGCCATTATAAAATATTAATTCCCTTGCCATTGTGTGTGATTGTTATTTGGGTGAGGAAGAGAAGTATAGCACGAAGGGTGATGCCGTGCATTGTTTGTTTATTGTAAGGAAAGAGCGTATAGCACGAAGGATGATGTCGTGTATTGTTTGCTTATAATGATAAAGAGTGTTAAATAATGAAGGTTGATGTCGTGCCGCACGATGTACCATTGCGTGCTGATTCTATTGATATATGTGTGAAATGAGAGTAAAAGCACGAATGGTGATGTCGTGCACATGTTATTTCTTGGTGAGTATGAGAGTAAAAGCACGAAGGGAGATGTCGTGTGCTTGTTGATTTTTGTATCCTTACCTACTATTGAGTTGTGTTGTTTTCCTTCTTTACTGGACGACTCTTATTTGGAAATTATTATAATCCCCACAGTATGCTCCCCCTCTCATATTGTTTATCTGTTTTGTATTTCAATTTCGCTGTGTGTGTGTGTGTGTGTGTGTATATATATATATATATATATATATATATATATTTAAAATTACACAGGTTTATGTGGTAGTCTGGTCTAGCCTTGTGTGTACTTCGCAGGGTTAGGGTAGACACTTTCCAGCACATGGGGTCAGTTGTGGTGATGCTACACTTTGTGCTATTTTGCACAGATCTAGGTTTCGATCAGGGGCAGCAGCATTAGCGTGGGAGCAATCCTTCGGTCTAGCGAGACCCGAGGTAGCCTTGCACGCGTCTGCAGGCCCGACGTCTCCCTTATCCTCTTATATTAGTCTTTTATCTCATTGTATTCGAGACAAACAGTTTATGTGTTTCTTTCAGACGTTTGTATTTAGTATTTCCAGTTCGTGAGTACAGTGATAGCAGTCTTGGGTAGAGGATTTTGTTGAACTCTCCGCATTTCTATTCAGTTTTATATAATGTTAAGACTTCCACTTATTATTAAATTTTGTTTCTATTATATTATTGCCTAAAAGGGATTATACAACAACAACAACAACAACCCAGTATAATCCCACTTAGTGGGGTCTGGGAGGGTAGTGTGTACGCAGACCTTACCCCTACCCTAAGGTAGAGAGGCTGTTTCCAAATAGACCCCCGGCATCCTTCCCTCCAAGAACTACCCACCTTGCTCTTGAGGAGACTCGAACTCACAACCTCTCGGTTGGAAGTGGGGGTTGCTTACCATCAGAGCAACCCCTCTTGTCTAAAAGGGATTATATGTTAATAAAATTAATTAAATTTGGCTTGCCTAGCTATCATTAATAGGTGCCATCACGACCCCCAAGGGTGGAAAATCCTGGTCATGACAAGTTGGTATCACAGCACTAGGTTACATAGGTCTCACAACTCACGGAAAAACTTAGTAGAGTTTGAGGGATCAGTATAGAGACGTCTATATTTATCCCCCAGAGGCTACGAGTTAGGAAAGGTTTCATATTTGTTCTTTCTTGTCGTGCAATTTTGTTTCTCCATGCTAATTGAATTTCTACTATGTTCTTTCGCAAATGGCGAGAACATGCGCTTCCTCATCATCCGATTAGTAGTCTGAGACCTAGGCCGCTCCAGCGAGGGACAGAGGGCAAGGACAAGGTTGTGCTAGAGGCCACGGGGAAGAGATCAGCCTCGAGCAGCAACACCAGTGTCGGAGCCTCAGGTTGACTTTGATGAGGAGTTCTAGCCCCAGCCACAATAGTTTCGGTCAGCCCAGCTCAGGTCCTAGGGGAGTTTATTGCTACTCCGGTTCTTTAGGATGCTCTGGTTTGATTGGTGGGCCTCATGGAGAGTGTCACCAGAGCAGGATTGCTTCATGTAGCACCATCCACTTCTTAGGCTGGGGGAGGAGCCCAGACTATTGCTACATGAACTCCGGAGTAGGAAGCTCCCCAGGTTCAAACTCCAGTAGTTCAGCTAGCTATGGCAGTTCAGCAGGGAGTAGTTGTTCAGGCCGGTGATGGAGCAGCTATGTCCGCAGATGCTTTGTGGAGACTGGATAGGTTCACCAAGCTCTTCTCTACTACATTCAGCGATGCTTCTACTGAGGATCCCCTGGATTTCTTATATAGCTATCATGAGGTTCTTTGGAACATGGGTCATGTTGAGACCAATGGGGTCGATTTTGCTGACTTTTGCTCATCTCGATCTGGCAAGACTTGGTGGAGATATTATGTAACGACTTGGTCGGGTTTTTTGTGAATTTACGTCTCAATCCCCCATTAACTACTTCCCCTAAGTTGATTTTTGCTATTCTAGTTTGCCGGGATGTCGGTGTTAGGGTTCAGAGTGTTTTGGGACACTTAGTCCCTAAATGAGAGCTTAAGAGTTGAAAAAGGGTCCATATTTGGAATAGTATGAAGACAGTTTCAGAATGGAAATCTGGTGGTTTTGGTAGCTCCTTTAGCTGATTTCAGTGTTGGAAGCATGTTTGTGATGCATTTTGGATGTTTGTAGCTCATTTAGGCTAGAAATGCCGAAAGTTAGAATTTGAAGGTTTCTGGTCTGATAGTGAATTATCGATCCGAGGGTTGGAAATGATTGCAGAAGTTGTTGCAGCACCGTCATGTCATTTGGGGCATGCGTGCAAAATTTTAGGTCAATCGGACGAGTGTTGGTTAGGTTTCAGATCGAAAGCGTATTTTGGATGAACTTGAAGTTCTTAGGCTTGCATCTTTGATTTAATCGTGTTTCCGGTGTTGTTTTAAATGTTTTAAGAATTAGAACAAGTTTGAATAAGGAGTTAGATGGTATTGGTGTTTCTGGATGGGGTTCTAGGGGCCCCGAGATGATTTCGAATGGTCGATGGGTAGAATTCCTAAAATGTGCAGCAGCTGAACTTCTAATCTTCTGGCATTTCCGCTTCTGCGGCTTTGGAATCGCAGAAGCGGCGCAGCATAAGGGGCTTCTTCATCGCGTAACATAAATTGGGCACCACCTCAGGAAAACCGCAGAAGCGGTCTCCTTTCCGCATAAGCGGAACTACAAATGCGGTTAATGGTCCGCAAAAGTGTACTATGGTCACTTAGTGGAACTGCAAAAGCGGTTGGTACTTCCATAAAGCGGGACCGCAGAAGTGGCCCCTGGGCCGCAATAGCTGAAACGACTGTTCTGATAAGGGTTAATCCGAGGCTTAACTTCAAAAGTCGGAAAATCAATTAAGAGCTCGAGAGAAGGTGATTTTGAGTGGGTTTTTAAGAGAAGATCGGGTAACGTTGCTTTGATCCTTTCAAGTTATATTTCATCATTACCTAGTTTGATCAACCATTAGAACTCAAATTCAAGGTATAAAATTAGGAAAAATGGGTGAAACTTCTTAGACTTAATTACGTGATTTTGAGTGGGCATTTGACCTCCGATTCGGGAGATTTTTATATGCTTAGACTCGTGAAAGTACGAGTTATGAAAATGCAAAATGTATTCGATTTTGAGCCGTTGTCCTGAGGGGCATTTTGGTGATTGTACCTATTTTCGCGCCCTAGCTTTAATTTTAATAATGAAATCAGTTGTTCGCAATGTTATTTACGTTACGTAATTGGATTGAATAGATTTGGGCCATTCAGATTCGGATACTCGTGGCAAACGCATCATTCCTTAGTTGATTTTTGTGACGACCCAAAGGGTCATCACTTATTTTATTAATCATTTCGAGCTTCTGAGGCCTTGAAAACCTCATTCCATGTTGCCTCGATTTACGTGCTCGATCCGAGCATGTAGCCGGAAAGATTTAGTGATAGAAAATATGAATTCTATGAGAAATTTGGATAAAAATGATATTAATATTGATATGGTTGACTTCGGTCAACATTTTTGGTAAACGGATCCGACCCGAGATTGGATGGTCCCGAGAGGTCCGTAGGAAAATATGGGACTTGGACATGCGTCCGGAGTCGAATTACGAGGCCGAGAGCCCAAGTTATGAATTTTTCTATGAAATTGTTTTTGATGTAATTGTTAAAGGAAATGAATTAATCGACCTTGGTATCGGGCTCGTATTTTGGTTCCGACGCCCGGTACAAGTCTTAAATATTATATATGTGATTTCTGTAAAGTTTGGTGACATTCGGATGTCGTTTGAGATGTTTTGGACCTCGAGTTCCAAGTTTGAAAGTTTTGAAAACCAAAAGTATGAAAATCATGAATTTGAGGCTTGATTTGATGAAAACGATGTGATATTGGCGATGTGATCGCACGAACAAGTTCATAATGTGTTTTTGAGGTTGTGTACATGTTTGGTTTGGAGCCCGGGGGGCTCGGGTAAAGATTTGATAGGCCGTTGGATGAAATTCTGAATTTTTGAACTGCTGGTTTTTCACCCAGCTGTTGGCTTCGCAATTGCGAAGCATTTCGCAATTGCGAAGGGGGATGATCAAGGCAGGGCTCGCAAATGCGAACCCTGATCGCAAATGCGAAAACCCTCATGCCCAGCCTGGTTCGCAAATGCGAACCAAACCTCGCAATTGCGAGGCCTCCAGTGAAAAGGCATGCTTCGCAAATGCAAAGCATTCTTCGCAAATGCGAAGGTCCCTCAGCCCAGCCTTGTTCGCAAATGCGAACCAACGTTCGCAAATGCAAAAGTCCCTGGAGGCAGCCTAGTTCGCAATTGCGAACATATATTCGCAAATGCGAAGCATCCAGATTTGCCTTGGCTTCGCAAATGCGAACAAAAGTTCGCAAATGCGAACTTCCCAGCCTTACCTTATTTTTCAAACTCCAGAAATTGGTCGGGGTTCGCAATTGCGAACCCATGTTCGCAAATGCGAACACAGAGACCCGTAAAACACGATTTTCAGTCCATTTCTTCACTTTTTACAAAACAAAAACACCCATTTGCGATTCTTCACGGATTCCTTCTTCATCAAAGCAATTGTAAGTCACTTTTTACTTAATTCTTTCAATTCCTAACATCATTAAACATGTTTTCAATAGAAATCAAAGGTTTTCATGGTAGAATTTCTTGTTTTTGTTAAAATATAGGGTTTTTCATAAATTGGGAAATTGGACCTCGAATCGAGGTCCGATTTTGAAACAAATCATATACATGAACTCGTGGGGGGATGGGTAACCGGATTTTGGTCCGAACCCCGAGTTCCGACCATGTGGGCCCGGGGTCGAAAATTACTATTCCGGGCATAATGTTGTAAAAGTTGTAATTGGTCTTAGGAATTAGTTTGTTGAGTAGTATTGATGATATTAAATCAATTGTGTATAGATACGATTGGATTGGAGTCAAATTTAAAAGGAAAAGGCATTGCTACTGATTGAATCGTTCGTAAACTTTCGAGGTAAGTGTTTGTTCTATCCTAGCTTGAAGGAATAGGAATTTAGTTATGAATAAATTGTTGATTAAGAGTTATTGGTGTTATACCGGTAATGGAGATAAATTGTTGAAATTATTATCAATTATTGGTTTAAAACCGGTAATTATAAATATTGTTGTTGTAGAGATTATTGGCTAAATGTCGGTAATATATATATTTATGAATTGGGATCGTGTGGCGCGCCGACCACTTATATATTTATGAATTGGGATCGTGTGGCGCGCCGACCACTTATATAATAAGAAATGGGATCGTGTGGCACGCCGACCACAAAGTGATTTAAATCTTGGCATTGGCCATAGTTGGCGGTAGCCTATTGATATATTTGGGAGCGGGTGGTACGCCTACCACAAGAGGTAATTACCGTGATAGTTGGGAGCGGGTGGTACGCCTACCACGAGATATGAAATGAGAGAGGAATTGAGACATGAAAGTAAGATTTATTCTCTTGATTAGATTATTCTGGATATCATGAGTTATTGACTGTTATTTCAGAGCAGAGTCCTTCCTTATAAATGTATTGTATATATATATATATATATATATATATATATATATATATATATATATATATATATATATATATATATTGCAATCGTACAAGTTTATGTGGTGACCGGCCTTAGCCTTGTCACTAGTTCGCCGGGATAGGCTAGGCACTTCCAAGCACATGGGGTCGGTTGTGTCGATACTACACTCGCGCTCTTTGCGCAGACATGGTTACGGACAGCAGGAGCGGCAGTAGTGACTTGTGGATTTTCCGACTACTGAGACTACGAGGTAGCCTTGCAAGCGTCCGTAGGACCCGTTGTCTCTTCTATCTATGCTTTTCATTCTGTTATCTCATGTAATCGAGATAAACAAATTGTATTTTCTTTCGTACAATTATGTGTATTATTCTTAGAAGTTCGTGAGTATTGTGACACCACGTCTTGGGTAGTGTATCATGTTTGGTTTTTTCTTTATCATATTTAAGTAAGTCTTCCACTAATTTTTATTATTCCGCTGTAATTTATATGTTTTTAATAGTAAGTCTTAATAAGAATTTGGTAATTAATGGAGGTATAATTAATATTTGGCTTGCCTAGCTTCCATTTAGTAGGCGCCATCATGACTCCGATGGTGGGAAATCCGGGTCGTGACAAGTTGGTATCGGAGCACTAGGTTGCACAGGTCTCACAACTCACGAACAACCTTAGTAGAGTCTGAGGGATCGGTACGGAGACGTCTGTATTTATCCTCCAGAGGCTACGGAGTTAGGAAAATATTCCCTTTATTCTTTCCAGTCGTGCGACTTGATCTTTTAAATGTTAATTGAACTTCTACTCTGTTCTTCCGCAGATGGTAAGGACACGTGCATCCTCATCTACTGACCAGCAGCCCGAGGTCCCAACAGCGGCAGCTCCTGCTAGGGGTAGAGGCCGAGGTCGAGGTCGTCCTAGAGGACAAGGTAGGGGCAGAGCTCAGCTCCGAGCAGCAGCACGAGTGGCAGAACCTCAGGTTCATATCGAGGAGGAAGTTCCAACCCCAGCAGCTCCAGTAGGCCCAGCTCAGGTCCCAGGAGGAGCTCTGTTTTCACCGGATCTTCAGGATGCTTTGGTCCGGATAGCAGGTTTTATGGATCATATCACCAGAGCAGGTTTATTACCGGTAGCACCAGCCACTTCTCAGGCTGGAGGAGGTAACCAGACTCCTACTACACGCACTCCGGAGCCAGTAGTTCCCCAGGTTTAGGTTCCAGTGATTCAGCCAGCTGAGGCAGTTCAGCCAGACATAGTGACTCAGACTGGTGATGGTGCAACTATGTCCGCTGATGCTTTATGGAGATTGGACAGATTTATCAAGCTATTCACTACCACATACACTGGCACTTCTTCGGAGGATCCCCGGGGCTTTCTATATAGCTGCCACGAGGTTCTCCGTACTCTGGATATTGTGAAAACCAATGGTGTGGACTTTGCTACTTTTCGGTTATCTGGTTCCGCCAAGACTTGGTGGAGAGACTATTGTCTATCCAGGCCAACGGGATCGTCATCTTTGACTTGGGAGCAATTTGCAGAATTATTCTTGGAGAAGTTCCTTCCTGCAACTCAGCGGGAGGTTATGCACAGACAATTTGAGCGTCTTCATCAGGGTTCTATGTCTGTCACACAGTACGAGACTAGGTTCGTGGACCTGGCTCGTCATGCTATTATCATACTTCCCACAGATCGGGAGAGGGTGAGGAGGTTTATTGATGGCTTGAATCAGCCAATTCGGCTACAGATGGCTATGGGGGTAGGAACTGAAATCACTTTTCAGGAGGCGGCTAATGCAGCCCGCCGGATCGAGATGGCTCTGTCACAGGGAGCGAGACATGGATCAGATAAGAGATCTCGTAATTCGGGTAGATTCAGTGGTACCTCGTCTGGAGATAGAGATTTTTATGATAGAGGCCATCCTCCTAGGCCTTATCGGTCAGCTCTTCAGGTTTCTCATGATGCTTCAGGTGATCGTAATTCTCAGCCACGCTACTCTGATCAGCAGCCTATCAGTGCACCACCACTTCGCTATTTTTAGCAGCCGAGGGCTTGTTTTACGTGCGGTGATCTTAGGCACATTGCAAAGTATTGCCCTCGAGCTTCTGACAGATCTCACCAGCAGGGTTCTCGTGCCATGATTCAGGCCCCAGTTCCCTCACAGGCTGCCCAGCCAGCTAGAGGCGGAGGTAGAGGACATAGAGATGGAGGTAGAGGTCATAGAGGTGGAGCTCAGACCGATAGAGGTAGAGACCAGCCAACAGCTGATCGTCCTAAAGATACTGCTCAGGGTGGTGGGCACAGCCCCGATGTTATGCACTTCCCGCCAGACCAGAGGCTGAGTCTTCCGATGCCGTCATTACATGTATTATTTTGGTTTGTGATAGAAAGGCATCAGCATTATTTGACCCTGGGTCTACATATTCGTACGTGTCTTCCTATTTTGCAACATACTTGGTTCAGCCTCGTGATCCACTGAGTGTTCCTGTTCATGTGTTTACACCAGTAGGCGATTCTATTGTGGTTGATCGAGTTCATCGGTCATGTATTATAGTAATTGAGGGTCTCGAGACCCGTGCTGATTTATTACTCCTAAATATGGTGGACTTTGATATTATACTAGGCATGGACTGGCTATCTCCGTATCATGCTATTTTAGATTGCCATGCCAAGACTGTGACTTTAGCCCTACCGAATTCGCCTCGTATAGAGTGGAAAGGAATTTCAGGTCATACTATCCGTAATGTTATTTCTTATGTTAAAGCTCAGCGTATGGTTGGAAAGGGATGCTTGGCTTATTTGGCCTATGTCCGTGATTCTAGTGCTGAGGTTCCTTCTATTGACTCTGTGCCTGTGGTTCGCGAATTTCCTGAAGTATTTCCTTCAGACTTGCCAGGTATGCCGCCCGATAGGGACATTGATTTTTGCATTGATTTGGCTCCAGGCACTCAGCCCATTTCCATTCCCCCATACCGTATGGCTCCGCCAGAGTTAAAAGAATTGAAGGAACAATTGCAGGATTTACTTAAAAAGGGTTTCATTAGACCTAGTGTTTCGCCGTGGGGTGCACCTGTATTATTTGTAAAGAAGAAAGATGGTTCGATGAGAATGTGCATTGACTATCGACAGTTAAACAAGGTGACTATCAAAAATAAATATCCACTTCCGCGAATTGATGATTTATTTGACCAGCCTCAGGGTGCCAAGGTATTTTCAAAGATAGATTTGAGATCTGGCTATCATCAGCTGAAGATTAGGGCATCCGATGTCCCTAAGACAGCGTTCCGCACTCGGTATGGACATTATGAATTTCTGGTCATGTCTTTTGGGTTTGACAAATGCTCCAGCAGCTTTTATGGAATTAATGAATCGAGTGTTCCGGCCTTATTTAGACTTGTTTGTAATAGTCTTCATTGATGACATATTAATATGTTCCCGCAGTCAGGAGGAGCATGCGCAACATCTCAGAGTGGCCTTACAGACTCTGAGAGATAGCCACCTATATGCAAAATTTTCAAAGTGTGAATTTTGGCTAAGTTCAGTTGCATTCCTGGGTCATACTGTGACGGCAGCAGGTATTCAGGTTGATCCGAAGAAAATTGAGGCAGTCAAGAGCTGGCCTAGACCGACATCAGCCACAGATATTCGGAGTTTCTTGGGGTTAGCGAGCTATTATCGCCGATTCGTAGAAGGATTTTCGTCTATTGCAACCCCACTCACCAGATTGACCCAAAAGGGTGTTCAATTTGAATGGTCCGATAAATGTGAGGCGAGCTTTCAAAAGCTCAAGACAACCTTGACCACAGCACCGGTATTAGTTTTACCCACAGGTACGGGACCTTATACTGTTTATTGTGATGCTTCCCGTATTGGGCTTGGTGTAGTGTTAATGCAGGATGGCAAGGTTATTGCCTATGCTTCGAGGCAGCTGAAGATTCATGAGAAGAACTATCCAGTGCATGATCTAGAATTGGTGGCGATTATTCACGCATTGAAGATCTGGAGACATTATTTGTATGGTGTAGCATGTGAAGTATACACCGATCATAAGAGTCTTCAGTATTTGTTTAAGCAGAAAGAGTTGAATATGAGGCAGAGAAGGTGGCTAGAGTTGCTAAAAGACTATGATGTTACTATTTTATATCACCCAGGTAAGGCCAATGTGGTGGCCGATGCATTGAGTAGAAAGTCTGCCAACATGGGTAGTCTTGCATATATTCCGGTCAGTCAGAGACCATTAGCTATAGATATCCAAGCATTAGCCAACCGGTTCGTGAGATTAGACATTTCTGAGCCTAGCAGGGTGTTAGCCCGCACGGTCGCTCGTTCTTCTTTATTAGAGCGTATCCGTGAGAGGCAATTGATGATCCTCATTTGCGTGAGTTGAGAGATACAAGACAGCGGGGAGTGCCACACCAGTAAATCTAGATGATGATGGGGTATTGAAATTGCGTGGTCGAGTTTGTGTGCCCAATGTCGAAGCGGATTCGAGAGTTGATCTTAGCAGAGGCCCACGCTCGCGGTATTCTATTCACCCGTGCGCCGCGAAGATGTACTCAGGACTTACGGCAAGCACTATTGGTGGCGCGTAACGAAGAAAGATATCGTTGCGTATGTCGCTTCGTGTCTAAATTGTCGCCAGGTGAAATATGAGCACCGCAGACCGGTGCGGGCATTCCACAGGATTGAAATTCCCGAGTGGAAATGGGAGCGGATCACTATGGATTTCGTTATTGGACTTCCTTTGACTCGGAGGAAATTTGATGCTATTTGGGTCATTGTTGATAGGCCGACCAAGTCAGCACACTTTATTCCAGTATCTGTCTCCTACTCGTCGGAGAGGTTAGCGGAGGTTTACATTAGGGAGATTGTTCGTCTCCATGGAGTGCCGGTATCTATTATCTCTGATCGAGGTACGCAGTTTACCTCGCGGTTTTGGAGAGCGGTCCAGCAGGAGTTAGGCACCCATGTTCAGCTGAGTACATCATTTCATCCTCAGACGGACGGCCAGTCCGAGAGGACTATTCAAATTCTAGAGGACATGCTTCGAGCCCGTGTTATTGATTTCGGAGGCTCGTGGGACCAGTTTCTATTAGCAGAGTTCGCCTACAATAACAGCTACCAATCTAGCATCCAGATGGCTCCGTACGAGGCGTTATATGGTAGGCGATGTCGATCACCGCTTGGATGGTTTGAACCTGGAGAGGCTTCGGTTGTTGGGTACGTACTTAGTTCAGTGAGGCCTTGGATAAGGTCAAGATTATTCAGAGACTGCGTTCAGCCAGTCCAGGCAGAAGACTTACGCGGATCGTAAGGTTCGAGATGTAGATTTCATGGTTAGGTGAACGAGTATTGCTCCGAGTGTCGCCTATGAAGTGCGTGATGAGGTTCGGGAAGTAGGGCAAGCTCAGCCCTAGGTATATTGGTCCATTTGAGATTCTAGACAGAGTGGGAGGGGTGGCTTACGGATTGGCTTTGCCGCTCAGCTTATCACCTGCATCCAGCTTTTTCATGTATCTATGCTTCTGAGATACCACTGCGATCCCACACATGTGTTGAACTTCAGCACTGTCCAATTGAACAATGATTTATTTTACGAGGAGGAGCCAGTGACCATTCTAGACCGGCAGAGTTCGACAGCTGAGGTCGAAGAGTTATCCTTCTGTGCGTGTTCAGTGGAGAGGTCACCCTCCTGAGGCATCGACTCGGGAGTCCGAGTCTGATATGCTGAGCCGCTACCCACACTTGTTTCCCGACTCATCTTTTCTTTTGTCCGTTCGAGGACGAACAGCTAGTTTTGAGAGGTGGAGATTGTGACGACCCAAACGGTCATCACTTATTTTATTAATCATTTCGAGCTTCGAGGCCTTGAAAACCTCATTCCATGTTGCCTCGATTTACGTGCTCGATCCGAGCATGTAGCCGGAAAGATTTGTGATAGAAAATATGAATTCTATGAGAAATTTGGATAAAAATGATATTAATATTGATATGGTTGACTTCGGTCAACATTTTTGGTAAACGGATCCGGACCCGAGATTGGATGGTCCCGAGAGGTCCGTAGGAAAATATGGGACTCGGACATGCGTCCGGAGTCGAATTCTGAGGCCTAGAGCCCAAGTTATGAATTTTTATGTGAAATTGTTTTTGATGTAATTGTTAAAGGAAATGAATTAATTGACCTTGGTATCGGGCTCGTATTTTGGTTCCGACGCCCGGTACAAGTCTTAAATATTATATATGTGATTTCTGTAAAGTTTGGTGACATTCGGATGTCGTTTGAGATGTTTTGGACCTCGAGTTCCAAGTTTGAAAGTTTTGAAAACCAAAAGTATGAAAATCATGAATTTGAGGCTTGATTTGATGAAAACGATGTGATATTGGCGATGTGATCGCACGAACAAGTTCATAATGTGTTTTTGATGTTGTGTACATGTTTGGTTTGGAGCCCGGGAGGCTCGGCTAAGATGTGATAGGCCGTTGGATTAAATTCTGAATTTTTGCACTGCTGGTTTTTCACCCAGCTGTTGGCTTCGCAATTGCGAAGCATTTCTCGCAATTGCGAAGGAGGCAGATCAAGGCAGGGCTCGCAAATGCGGATTTGATCACGCGAGCAAGTTCGTATGATGTTTTTAAGTCAGTGTGCATATTTGGATTGGAGCCCCGAGGGCTCGGGTGAACTTTGGATAGGCCACGAGATCAATTTTCATGTTAGAAAGTTGATGTCAGCACCTGGTCCGCAGAGTTCGCAAATGCAAACAAATGTTAGCAAATGCGAAGTCGCAAATGCGAAGAAATGTTCGCAAATGGAAACTTCCCAATATTCTGCCTGTGTTCGAGAATGCGAACAAAAGTTCGCAAATGCGAAGTCGCATTTGCGAACAAATGTTCGCAAATGCGAACTTCCCATATTTTGCCTGTGTTCGCAAATGCGAACACAGAGACCTGTAAAACACGATTTTCAGTTCATTTCTTCACTTTTTACAAAACAAAAACACCCATTTGCGATTCTTCACGGATTCCTTCTTCATCAAAGCAATTGTAAGTCACTTTTTACTTAATTCTTTCAATTCCTAACATCATTAAACATGTTTTCAATAGAAATCAAAGGTTTTCATGGTAGAATATCTTGTTTTTGTTAAAATATAGGGTTTTTCATAAATTGGGAAATTGGACCTCGAATTGAGGTCCGATTTTGAAACAAATCATATACATGAACTCGTGGGGAGGATGGGTAACCGAATTTTGGTCCTAACCCCGAGTTCCGACCATGTGGGCCCGGGGTCGAAAATTACTATTCCGGGCATAATGTTGTAAAAGTTGTAATTGGTCTTAGGAATTAGTTTGTTGAGTAGTATTGATGATATTAAATCAATTGTGTATAGATACGATTGGATTGGAGTCAAATTCGAAAGGAAAAGGCATTGCTACGGATTGAATCGTTCGTAAAACCTTCGAGGTAAGTGTTTGTTCTATCCTGGCTTGAAGGAATAGGAATTTAGTTATACATAAATTGTTGATTAAGAGTTATTGGTGTTATACCGGTAATGGAGATAAATTGTTGAAATTATTATCAATTATTGGTTTAAAACCGGTAATTATAAAATATTGTTGTTGTAGAGATTATTGGCTAAATGCCGGTAATATATATATTAAAGAATTGGGATCATGTGGCACGCCGACCACTTATATATTAAAGAATTGAGATCGTGTGGCACACCGACCACTTATATAATAAGAAAATGGTATCGTGTGGCACGCCGACCACAAAGTTATTTGAATCTTGGCATTGGCCATAGTTGTCGGTAGCCTATTGATATATTTGGGAGCGGGTGGTACGCCTACCACAAAAGGTAATTACCGTGATAGTTGAGAGCGGGTGGTACGCCTACCACGAGATATGAAATGAAAGAGGAATTGAGACATGAAAGTAAGATTTATTCTGTTGATTAGATTATTCTGGATATCGTGAGTTATTGATTGTTATTTCAGAGCAGAGTCTTTCCTTATAAATGTATTGTATATATATATATATGTATATTGCAACTGTACAGGTTTATGTGGGTGACTGGCCTTAGCCTTGTCACTAGTTCGCTGGGATAGGCCAGGCACTTACCAGCACATGGGGTCGGTTGTGCTGATACTACACTCTGCGCTCTTTTTGCGCAGATACAGGTTACGGACAGCAGCAGCGGCAGTAGTGACTTGTGGATTTTCCGACTATTGAGATTACGAGGTAGCCTTGCAGGCGTCCGCAGGACCCGTTGTCTCTTCTATCTATGCTTTTCATTCGTTATCTCATGTAATCGAGATAAACAGCTTGTATTTTCTTTCAGACAATTATGTGTATTATTCTTAGAAGTTCGTGAGTATTGTGACACCAGTCTTGGGTAGTGTATCATGTTTGGTTTTTTCTTTATCATATTTAAGTAAGTCTTCCACTAATTTTTATTATTCCGCTGTAATTTATATGTTTTTAATAGTAAGTCTTAATAAGAATTTGGTAATTAATGGAGGTATAATTAATATTTGGCTTGCCTAGCTTCCATTTAGTAGGCGCCATCATGACCCCCGATGGTGGGAAATCCGGGTCGTGACAAGTTGGTATCAGAGCACTAGGTTGCACAGGTCTCACAACTCACGAACAACCTTAGTAGAGTCTGAAGGATCGGTACGGAGACGTCTGTATTTATCCTCCAGAGGCTACAGAGTTAGGAAAATATTTCCTTTATTCTTTCCAGTCGTGCGACTTGATCTTTTAAATGTTAATTGAACTTCTACTCTGTTCTTCCGCAGATGGTAAGGACACGTGCATCCTCATCTACTGACCAGCAGCCCGAGGTCCCAGCAGCGGCAGCTCCTGCTCGGGGTAGAGGCCGAGGTCGAGGTCGTCCTAGAGGACAAGGTAGGGGCAGAGCTCAGCCCCGAGCGGCAGCACGAGTGGCAGAACCTCAGGTTCATATCGAGGAGGAAGTTCCAGCCCCAGCAGCTCCAGTAGGCCTAGTTCCGCTGTAATTTATATGTTTTTAATAATAAGTCTTAATAAGAATTTGGTAATTAATGGAGGTATAATTAATATTTGGCTTGCCTAGCTTCCATTTAGTAGGCGCCATCATGACTCCGATGGTGAGAAATCCGGGTCGTGACAATTTTGCACTGGTTCAAGAAAAGTGTCTTGTCTAACTTTGTGTGGGGGACCTTCCCCTTTAGGATTGTTCTTCATATTTGAGTGGCTTGTATGTGAGGTGACGAGCACGTACTTGAGCCGATTGATGAAAATACAGTTTTCACTTAAGATGTTAATAGGTTTGCCTTCTTTCTTACTTGCCTTATCTTACTTGAAGCTATTAATTGTGTTAGGCTAGAAAAGCATGTTCAATTGACTTAACTACCTAATTGCTTAAGTTGTTTAATTATGCTACGTGAATCATGCTAGGCTAGTTCTATCCGCTTCTTTTTTGTGCTTTATTCCTTGGTTGGTTTCTAGTTGTGAGTGTGCATTTACATTGGGACTACGGATGTGGAATTCTGGTAGCTCCCCCTTGTTTGTTTACTTTGGGACTATGGGTTCGATTCCCGGGAGATCGCCTTGCACTTTTTTTGGGACTACGGGAGGGTATCTCGAGAGATCCTTTAGTACTACTATGATCATTGGACTACGAGACGGTAACCTGGTAGATCCAGTGGTCAGTTGAGGAAAAGGTTACAAGACTGTATCCTGGGAGACCCTCGTCGGTACTTTGCAATTTAGTTGTGTTTACTCTGTGTTTCTGCTCTATCTTTGTAGTTATTATTATTTCGTTGACCTGCCTTATTACACTACTACGTTCATCATTTTTGTCAGATTTCTACCCTGTTAATTATTCCTAATGTATTATTTTTGCCTCAATAGGGCCCTAAACTTTCCTTGTCACTACCCAATTGAGGTTAGGCTTGGCCCTTACTGAATACCGCTGTGGGGTACTCATGCCCTTCATACGCATGTTTTTCATGTGCAGATCATCCAGGTACCTCTACTCAGGCACACTATCCTTGCGGCGAGGAGACATACAGAGACTTCAAGGTATATCTGCAGCGTCCACAGAGCGAAGAGTCTTCTTCCTTATTCTAGTTATAGAGTTGTTGTCCTATAATACTTTGATTTAGTTATTCTAGAGATTAGAGTAATTATTGGATTTCTATTAGCCTGCCGTGAGTTTTTGGATCTTGGGGTTGAGTTGTAGATTTCCACATTATCCTTAGAGTTGTACAGGTCGGGTGGCCTTATACTCAGTTGTTATTTTTCATATGTTTAGTTTTAATTGATTTTTCCGCAAATATTATATGTTTCTGTAATACTTGGCTTACCTGGTCGTGGGGACCAGGTGCCATCACGACATGTTCACGATCGGTGAACTAGGGTCGTGACAAGTTGATATTAGAGCACTAGGTTCATAAGAGTCATGGGACATAGGCTGGTTTATTAGTCTCGATAATCGATATGGAGACGTCCGTATTTATCTACGATAGGCTATGTAATAGTTTAGGAAAATCTTCATTTCTTTTGAATTATGTGTCGTGCGATATTTTGACATCAAGTCTAAACTTTTGTCTTCTATTCTCTCACATATGGTGAGGACACATGCTACACGAGGGGACCAGGCACCCGCGCCCCTACTGCCGCCGTCAGAGGTCGGGTTCGGGGTTGAGGTCGAGGACGTGCCTGAGGTGCAGCCACAAAACCCGCGCGAGCTACAACTGAGGTACCACCTGCAGATCTAGTTGGAGCAAAAGCACCTGGTACACCTACTACAGCTACTACTACTCCAGTGCTCTAGGAGACCTTGGCTCAGTTCAAGAGCATGTACACTATCTTGGCTCAGGCGAGGTTTCTTCCCATCACTTTTTATTCAGTTGCCTAGTATCAAATGACTCGTTGGGATTCTTGGAGGAGTGTCATCGCATTCTTTGCAGTATGGGCATAATAGAGTCTAGTGGGTTTTCTTTCACCACCTTTCAGCTTTGGGGAGCCGCCTATGATTGGTGGCATACTTATGAGTTGGACAGTCCAGTCGAGTCTGCTTTACTGACTTGGACCAAGTTCTCAGACATGTTTATGAGGGAGTTTGTTCCCAGAGCCTTAGGGATTCATAGTGCACCTAGTTTGAACATTTGCGCCAGCTTGCCATGACAGTCTCAGAGTATGCCATCCGTTATGCCAGGTTGTCTAGACATGTACTGGCTTTGGTTGCCACAATTCGGGAGAGGGTTTGGAGGTTTATTGAGGGTCTTATTCTACCCATCACGTCCAGCATGGCTCGAGTGTTAGAGATGGATATTCCTTACGAGTAGGTAGTGAGCAATGCTAGGAAGATTGAGGGTATGCTCGCTAGGGAGCGAGGGGAGAGGGAGGCCAAGAGGTCTCGAAAGTCGGGTCATTACTCGGTGCCCGTACTTTAGCATCCGGTCATTATGGTAGGGGTTATTCTGGTCGCCCTATTCATTCAGCCTTGCCAGCAGCTGGTAGTACTCTAGCTCCACCAGCATCTCAGGAGCCTTATTATGCACCTCCGGTTTCTAGCGCGCCTCTTACGCGGGGTACTTCCAATGGTTAGTCTAGCACACCTAGCTCCAGTTAGTTACAACCAACACATCTTCCCATAGCATGTTTCGTGTGTGGCGATACACGTCATATGGTTAGGCACTACCTCAGACTTGGTAGGGGTGCATCTTTACAAAATGCTCAGCCACAGCGTGCTTCTCAGAGTTCTCAAGCTATGGTTCCAGCTCCCACTACTGTCCCACCTGCCCAGCCAGCTAGGGGCAGAGGCCGGGGAGATAATGGTTGCCCTCGTGAGAGGGGTCAGGCCAGATATTATTGCATTCCTGCTTGCACTGAGGCGGTTGCCTACGATTTTGTCATCACATGTATTATTCTAAATTGTCACAGAGAGGCATCGGTTATATTCGATCTTGGCCCTACTTATTCATATGTGTCCTCTTATTTTGCTTCGCATTTGTGTGTGCCTCGAGATTCTTTGAGTGCCCCCGTGTATGTTTCTACTCTTGTGGGAGATTCTCTTGATGTGGACCGCGTGTACCGATCGTGTTTGGTTACTATTCGTAGTTTTGAGACCAGAGCCGATCTATTATTACTTGGTATGATTGACTTTGATATTATTCTGGGCATGGATTGGTTGTCGCACCATCATGTTATTCTTGATTTTCACGCTAAGACCATAATGCTGGCTATGCCAGGTGTTCCTCGTATTAAGTGGAGTGGTACTTTAGATCATACCCCCAATATGGTTATCTCTTTCTTAAAGTTAAACATATGGTTGAGAAGGGGTGTGCCACGTATTTAGCTTATGTTAGAGATGTCAGAGTTGACACCCCTTCTGTTGATTCAATTCCAGTGGTACGAGATTTCCCCAATGTGTTTCCAGCTGATCTTCCGGGCATACCGCCTGATAGAGATATCAATTTCGGCATTGATCTATTGTCGGGCAGTCAGCCCATTTCCATTCCTCCATATCGCATGGCTCTTCCTAAGTTGAAGGAGTTAAAGGATCAGTTGTAGGAATTGTTGGGTAAGTATTTTATTCAACGCAGTGTTTCCTTGTTTGTGAAGAAGAAGGATGGTTCTATGCGTATGTGCATTGATTATCGCCAGTTGAACAAATTTACAATGAAGAACCAATTTCCTTTACCTCGAATTGATGATCTGTTTGACCATATTCAGCATGCACAGGTGTTTTCTAAGATTGATTTGTGCTCAGGTTACCATCAGTTGAAGATTCGGGAGCCAGATATCCCGAAGACTACTTTCACGACTCGGTATGTTCATTACGAGTTCCTTGTTATGTCATTTGGGTTGACTAATGCCCCGATAGCTTTTATGTATTTGATGCACAGTGTATTCATGCCATATCTTGACTCATTCGTGATTGTTTCTATTGATGATATTCTGGTATATTTCTGAAGTCGAGAAGATCATGAGAAGTACCTGAGGATAGTGCTTCAGACTCTGAGAGAGAAGAAATTATATGTGAAGTTCTCAAAATGTGAGTTCTATCTGAGTTTTGTGGCATTCCTAGAACACGTGGTATCGAGTAATGTCATTCGAGTGAATCCGAGGAAGGTGGAGGCCATGAAATGTTGTCCTAGGCTCTCCTCGGCTATAGAGATTTGTAGTTTCCTCGGCTTGGCAGGTTATTACCGTCGCTTTGTGGAGGGGTTCTCATTGATTGTGGCCCATATGACTAGATTGACCCAAAAGGGTGCCCCATTTCAGTGGACAGGGGAACATGAGGCGAGCCTCCAAGAGCTCAAGTCAGCTTTGACTTCATCCCCAATCTTGATGCTATCCACCGGTTCGGGGTCCTATACAGTTTATTGTGATGCCTCACGGGTTGGATTTGGACCGGTGTTGATGCAGGATGGTAGGGTGATTGCCTACGCATCCAAACAGTTGAAGGTGCATGAAAAGAACTACCATGTCCACGATCTTGAGTTAGCTACTATTGTTCATGCCTTTAAGTGCTGGTGTCATTATTTGTATGGGGTGCTTTGTGAGATCTATACTGATCATTGGAGTTTGTAGCACTTGCTTAAGTAGAAGGACCTGAATATGGGTCAGATGAGATGGTTAGAGTTGTTAAAGGATTATGATGTTACTATTCTTAATCACCTAGGCAAGGCCGGTGTGGTTACCGATGCCTTGAGTCACCGGGCGTAGAGTTTGGGGAGTTTGGCATATCTACCAGCCTCAGAGAGACCTATGGCGATGGATGTTCAGTCTTTAGCCAGGTAGTTCGTGAGATCGGACCTTTCGGAGCCCAGTCAGGTTCTAGCTTGTGTGGTTCCCTGGTCTTCCCTATTTGAGCGCATCAGGAAGTGACAGTCTGATGACCCTCATTTGCTTGTCCTTCGGGATAGAGTTCGGCATGGTGATGCCAGAGATGTTACCATCAGGGATGATGGGGTGTTGAGGATGCAGGGCCGAATTTGTGAGCCCAATGTCGATGATCTTTGAGAGTTGATTCTAGTAGAGCACATAGCTCGCAGTATTGTATCCATCCAGGTGCCGCGAAGATGTATCAGGACTTGAGGCAGCACTACTGGTGGAGGTAGATGAAGAAGGATATAGTTGACTACGTGTCTAGATGCCTCAACTGCCAGCAGGTGAAGTGTGAGCACCAGCATCCGGGTGGGTTGCTATAGCAGATTGAGAACCCAGAGTTGAAGTAGGAGTGTATCACTATGGACTTCATATCTGGACTTCCACGAACCTTGATGTGATGACCCAAAGGGTCATCACTTATTTAATTAATCATTTCGAGCTTCTGAGGCCTTGAAAACCTCATTCTATGTTGCCTCGATTTACGTGCACAATCCGAGCATGTAGCCTGAAAGATTTTGTGATAGAAAATATGAATTCTATGAGAAATTTGGATAAAAATGATATTAATATTGATATGGTTGACTTCGGTCAACATTTTTGGTAAACGGATCCGGACCGAGATTGGATGGTCCCGAGAGGTCCGTAGGAAAATATGGGACTTGGACATGCGTCCGGAGTCGAATTCTGAGGCCTAGAGCCCAAGTTATGAATTTTTCTATGAAATTGTTTTTGATGTAATTGTTAAAGGAAATGAATTAATTGACCTTGGTATCGGGCTCGTATTTTGGTTCCGACGCCCGATACAAGTCTTAAATATTATATATGTGATTTCTGGAAAGTTTGGTGACATTTGGATGTCGTTTGAGATGTTTTGGACCTTGAGTTCCAAGTTTGAAAGTTTTGAAAACCAAAAGTATGAAAATCATGAATTTGAGGCTTGATTTGATTAAAACGAAGTGATATTGGCGATGTGATCGCACGAACAAGTTCATAATGTGTTTTTGAGGTTATGTACATGTTTGGTTTGGAGCCCGGGGCGCTCGGGTAAAGATTTGATAGGCCGTTGGATGAAATTCTGAATTTTTGAACTGCTGGTTTTTCACCCAGCTGTTGGCTTCGCAATTGCGAAGGGGACAGTGTAAGGCAAGGCTCGCAAATGCGAACCTTGATCGCAAATGCGAAGCCAGCCTTGTTCGCAAATGCGAACAATTGTTCGCATTTGCGAAGGTCCCCAGTGCCAGCCTATGTTCGCAAATGCGAACAAAAGTTCGCAAATGCGAACATTCCCCATACTGCCTTGGTTCGCAAATGCGAACACTGCCTTATACAGCATGTGTTCGCAAATGCGAACATTAGTTCGCAAATGCGAACATCCCTTTGTCTGCCAATGTTCGCAAATGCGAACAAATGTTCGCAAATGCGAACTTCCCAGCCTTAGCTTATTTTTCATGGTCGGGGTTCGCAATTGCGAACCCATGTTCGCAAATGCGAACACAGAGACCTTGAAAACACGAATTTCAGTCATTTCTTCACTTTTTACAAAACCAAAACACCCATTTGCGATTCTTCAAGGATTTCTTCTTCATCAAAACGATTGTAAGTCACTTTTTACTTAATTCTTTCAATTCCTAACATCATTAAACATGTTTTTCATAAGAAATCAAAGATTTTCATGGTAAAATTCTTGTTTTTGTTGGAAAATAGGTTTTTCATAAATTGGGGAATTGGACCTCGAATTGAGGTCCGATTTTGAAACAAATTATATACATGAACTCGCGGGGGGATGGGTAACCGGATTTTGGTCCTAACCCCGAGTTCCGACCATGTGGGCCCGGGGTTGAAATTCACTATTCCGGGCATAATGTTGTAAAAGTTGTATTTGGTCTTAAGAATTAGTTTGTTGAGTAGAATTGATGATATTAAATCAATTGTGTATAGATACGGTTGGATTGGAGCCAAGTTGAAATACCATGAAAATCTGGGAGAGAGTTGTAGAGATGAGAGTGCGAAGGATGGTGTCTATCTCGGACAACCAGTTCGGATTTATGCCGGGCGATCTACCACATAAGCTATCCATCTTATTAGGAGGATGGCAGAACAGTACAGGGATAAGAAGAAGGATCTTCACATGGTGTTTATTGATCTAGAGAAAGCGTATGACAGGGTTCCTAGGGAGGTCTTATGGAGCTGCTTAGAGGTTAAAGGGGTTCCGGCAGCCTACATTAGGGTGATTAGAGACATGTATGAAGGAGCTAAGACTCGGGTTAGGACAATAAGAGGCGATTCCGAGCATTTTCCAGTTGTTACGGGGTTGCACCAAGGGTCGGCACTCAGCCCTTTCCTATTTGCCCTGGTGATGGATGCCATAACGCATCATATCCAAGGGGAGGTGCCATGGTGCATGCTATTTGCTAACGATATAGTCCTAATTGACGAAACACGACGCGTGGTAAACGAAAGGCTAGAGGTTTGGAGGCATGCCCTTGAGTCTAAAGGATTCAGGTTGAGCAGGACAAAGACGGAATACCTCGAGTGCAAGTTTGCGGCGGGGCCGACGGAAACGGGAGTGGAAGTGAGACTTGACTCTCAAATCATCCCTAAGAAGAGTAGTTTCAAGTACCTAGGGTTAGTTATTCAGGGGATCGGGGAGATCGACGAGGATGTCACACACCGTATAGGGGTGGGTTGGATGAAGTGGAGGTTAGCGACGGGAGTCCTGTGTGACAAGAAAGTTCCACCGTTACTAAAAGGTAAGTTTTATAGAGCAGTGGTTAGGCCTGCAATGCTGTATGGGACCGAGTGCTGGCCGGTTAAGAACTCACACATCCAGAAGATGAAAGTAGCAGAAATGAGGATGTTGAGGTGGATGTGCGGGCATACAAGGATGGATAAGATTAGAAATGAATATATTAGAGAGAAGGTGGGTGTGGCCCCCATAGAAGACAAGATGCGAGAAGCAAGACTCAGATGGTTCGGGCACATTCGGAGGAGGAGCACTGATGCACCGGTGAGAAGGTGTGAGCGACTGGCTGTAGAAGTATTGGGGAGAGGTGATAAGGCAGGACTTGTATTGGGGAGAGGTGATAAGGCAGGACTTGGCGCGTCTTAGGATTACTGAGGACATGGCCCTTGATAGTGGATTGTGGAAGTCGAGCATTAAAGTTGTAGGTTAGGGGCAGTTGTGGATATTGCCACAGCGCACTAGAGTGAGATTAGCTAGTTAGGAGGTAATCGTAGGAGGTTATTGATCAGTACATGGAGTTATTTATTGGATATTAGTATACCTTTCATCTATTTCCTATTTCGCATTTCCTATATTTCTTATGCTGCTGCTACTTTATTATTTTGTGTTATGTTGTTATTTTATGTTATTTTTAGTAGGAGTCTATTGATAGTACTAACGCATCATTTTTTGTTTTTTGTTGATGTCTTGAGCCGAGGGTCTCCTGGAAACAGCCTCTCTGCCCCCTCGGTAGGGGTAAGGCCTGCGTACATATTACCCTCCCTAGACCCCACTTGTGGGATTATACTGGGTTGTTGTTGTTGTTGTTGTTGTTGTTATGTGTTATGTGATCGAGTGCGGTGTATGGGCTGTGGTGACGAGCATCCATACACTGGCGTCTAGTATGACCGTGAGTCGATGGAAAATGATTATTTTGAGATATATATTACATATGAATTGTTATTGTTCTCCCTTGTCGGGACTTGTTGTGAAGATAATTATTGATTGCCCTTGACGGGACGGTTTATGAATTACTGTTTCTTTCTTTGCCCTTAACTGTGATTGTTATTTGGGTGAGGAAGAGTGATAATGCACGGAGGGTGATGCCGTGCCATGTTTATTTATTTATGCACGAAGGTTAATGCCGTGCCATGTTTATTTATTGATTATGCACGAAGGATCATGCCGTGCCCTGTTATTGAACCATGTACGAAGGATCATGCCGTACTATGGATGCGAGGATGAGAGTAAAAGCACGAAGGGTGATGCCGTGTACTTTATTTGTTTATTTGGTGAGGATGAGAGTAAAAGCACGAAGGGTGATGCCGTGCAACTGCTTGCTATTTCTTGAATTGATATTACTTGTGTTTACATTATGCTTGCTATTTCTTGAAGTGATATTATTTGTGTTTACATTATACTTTGTTTTCTTTGTGAAATTATTAACTGTGGTTAATTGTTGAATTCTTTAAGATATTCCTTATTGTGTTATTACTTGATTATTTCTTGTTATTTTGTGGTACACATATATATATTGAATTGCACAGGTTTACGTGAGTGTCTGGTCCTAGGCTTGTCACTACTTCGCCGGGATAGGCCAGGCACTTACCAGCACATGGAATCGGTTGTGCTGATATTACACTTCTGTGCGTTTTTGCACAGGTCCAGGTTACGATCAGGAGCAGCAGAAGCAGTAAATCGATTGCGTGGGAGCTAATCATATTTGAGACGGAGGTAGCTTGCAGACGTCCGCAGGCCCGGCGTCTCTTTCTTTATTTATGTTATTAGCTGTAGTCTCTTTATTCCGAGACAAACAGAATTATGTTATATTTCCTTCAGACTTTTATGTGTAGTATTCCATAGTAGTTCGTGAGTTGGTGACTCCACGTCTTGGGTAGAGGATTTCAGTATGATTTTCACCTTGTGAATTGTTATTTCCATTTTGATAAAGCATTCCGCATTTATTTAATTAAAATTGTGTTAAAAACAGGATAGTATGAATACAGTGGCTTGCCTAGCTACCACGAGTAGGCGCTATCACGATCCCGATGTTGGGGGAAAATCCGGGTCGTGACAAGTTGGTATCGAAGCTCTAGGTTACATAGGTCTCACCACTCACGAACAAGCTTAGTAGAGTTTGAGAGGTAGGTACGGAGACGTCCGTACTTGTCCTCCAGAGTCTATTGAGTTAGGAAAGAGTCTCTCATTTGTTCTTTCTTGTCGTGCGACTTGTTCCTCAATTACTGATTGAATTTCTATTCTGTCCTTTCGCAGATGGTAAGGACACGCGCTTCTTCGTCCGCCGACCAGCAGCCCGAGCCCCAGGCAGCTCCCGTGAGGGCAGTGGCCAGCGCCGTATCGTAGGCCGCGGTAGGGGTAGAGCTCAGCCCTGGGCAGCTACTCCAGAAGCGGAGCCTCATATTGAGATTGACGAGGAGGTTCCGGCTCCAACAGCTCCAGTGGGCCGCAGCTCAGTCCCAGGAGAGGCTTTATTTACCCCGGATCTCCGGATGCTTTGGTGAATAGCCGGATTCATGGACAGCATTGCTAGTAGCGGGTCTATTATCGCTGCCCCACCACTTCTCAGCCGGCGAGGGGCCCGTACTCCTATCGCTCATACTCCGAGCCGCAGCTCCTCACCCTCAGCACCGGCATTCAGCCCACCGTGGCCACTCAACAGGTACCACACCATGCACGCGTGATGGAGTCGGCCATGACTTCTGATTCGTCATGGAGACTTGATCTGCTCTCCAAGCTATTTACCACTACATTCAGTCGAGCCGCATCAGAGGATCCTCAGGACTTCTTATTCAGCTGCCATGAGATTCTCAAGACTATGGGGATCGTGGAGACAAACGGAGTTGACTTCGGTACCTTCAGACTTGCAGATCCGCCAAGACTCAGTGGAGAGATTATTGCTCGACTCGACCAGCAGAGGGTCCCCAGCCTTATCACGGGACCAATTGTGAACTATTTATGGAGAAGCTTCTCCTGCTACTCAGCGGATGTACTCGGAGGCAGCTTGAGCGCCTCCATCGTGGCACTCATGACAAGCTACACAAGATGAGACGAGACTTATCGACTTGGCTCGTCATGCCGTGGTGATACTTCCCACGTAGCGGGAGAGGGTCCGCAGATTTATAGATGGGCTTAATCACCCGATTAGACTCGCATGCTACGGGCGCGGAGTGACATATCATTTCGGTGAGGCGCCAACGCAACGACGCAGTAGTTGAGATGGCTCTCGCTAGGGAGGCGGTTATTCTTCGTACAAGAGGCCTCGTCATTCAGCAGGGTTTGGCGGTTCTTCCTCCGGTAGCAGAGAATCCTTTGACAGAGGCCGTCCTCCGTGCCTTTTCATTCCGCCCTTCGAGCTTCACAGGTGGATCGGTGATCGCGGTTCGGGGGCATTATTCACACCAGCCTCCTATTAATGCTCAGCCTCTTCGTAGTGTTCGTGAGGCCATTCGTGTCGTCAGGGCCAGCAGCCCCATCAGCCCAAGAGTTGCTACGGTTGTGGTGACCCAGGGCATTTTGTCAGGTTCTACCCTCGAGCAATGGACAACACTCATCAGTGGGGCCCTCGTCCCATGATTCAGGCCCCAGCTGACCCTCAGCCTGCCCAGCCAGCCAGAGGCGGGGGTAGAGATTATAGAGGTGGAGGTCGAGACCGTAGAGGTGGAGACCGTCCAGCCGAAGGTAGAGGTCAGCCAGTTGATGGTCGTCCTAGAGACGCAGCTCAGAAGGGAGGCGCAGATCCCCGATTCTATGCTTTACCAGCCAGGCAAGAGGCAGAGGCATCAGATGCCGTGATTACAGGTACTATTCTTGTGTGTGGCAGAGGTGCTTCAGTATTATTTGACCCCGGATCTACATATTCCTATGTGTCTTCCTACTTCGCACCGTATTTGGCCGTGCCCAGCTATGCTCTGGATATTCCAGTTTATGTGGCTACACCAGTGGGTGACTCCATTGTAGTCGATCGGGTGCATCGTTCGTGCGTAGTTATATTTGGGGGTCTTGAGACCCGTGTTGATCTGTTGCTTTTGGATATGGTAGATTTTGATGTCATATTGGGGATGGACTGGTTGTCCCCATACCATGCTATTCTAGATTGTCATGCTAAGACTGTGACCTTGGCCTTGCCAGAATCACCCCGACTAGAGTGGAAAGGTACCTCAAGCCACTCCGTTCGCACTGTTATTTCCTATGTTAAGGCTCGACGTATGGTCGAGAAGGGGTGTCTAGCTTATTTGGCTTATGTTCGCGATTCCAGCGCAGAAGTTCCTTCCATTGAGTCGGTCCCTATTGCACGGGAGTTTCCAGAGGTTTTTCCTTTCAGACCTGCCGAGCATGCCACCCGACAGGGATATTGATTTCTCTATTGATCTGGCACCGGGCACTCAACCTATCTCTATTCCACCCTATCGTATGGCCCCGCCGGAGTTAAAAGAGTTGAAAGATCAGTTGCAAGACCTTCTTGAGAAGGGCTTTATCAGGCCCAGTGTTTCCCCCTGGGGAGCACCTGTATTATTTGTAAAGAAGAAGGATGGCTCGATGCGGATGTGTATTGATTACCGGCAGCTAAACAAGGTGACTATCAAAAATAAATATCCACTGCCGAGGATTGATGATTTGTTTGACCAGCTCCAGGGAGCGAGGGTATTCTCTAAGATAGACTTGAGGTCAGGCTACCATCACCTGAAGATCAGGGCGGCCTGACATTCCTAAGACAGCCTTTCGCTCTAGATATGGGCACTATGAGTTCTTGGTCATGTCCTTCGGGTTGACCAATGCCCCAGCAGCATTCATGGAGTTGATGAATCGGGTATTCAGGCCTTACTTAGATCCGTTCGTGATAGTCTTCATAGATGACATCCCGGTGTACTCCCGCAGCCAGGAAGAGCACGAGCAACACCTCAGAGTGGTTCTTCAGACTCCGAAAGATAACCAGCTATATGCCAAATTTTCTAAATGTGAGTTCTGCTCGAGTTCGGTAGCATTTCTGGGTCACATTAGTATCGTGGAAGGTATTCAGTAGACCCAAAGAAGATCGAGGCAGTCCTGAATTGGCCTCGACCAGCTTCAGCTGACCGAGATCCGGAGTTTCTGGGATTAGCAAGTTACTACCGTCGTTTTGTAGAGGGTTTTCTTCTATTGCGCCCCGATGACCAGTGTTGACCTGTATGGTTCCTTTCATATGGTTCGAGGAGTGCGAGGCGAGCTTGCAGAAGCTCAAGATACTTGACCACCGCACAAGTGTTGATACTACCTACAGTTACATGGCCTTATACAGCTTATTGTGACGCATCTCGCACAGGGCTTGGAGCGGTATTGATGCAGATGGTAAGGTTATCGCTTATGCTTCGAGGCAGCTAAAGATACATGAGAAGAATTATCCAGCTCATGATCTTGAGTTAGCAGCAGTGGTTCATGCCTTAAAGATCCGGAGGCATTATCTATATGGTGTGACATGCGAGGTGTACACTGATCACAAAAGCCTACAATACTTGTTCAAGCAGAAGGAGTTGAATCTACGACAACGGAGATGGTTAGAGTTGCTAAAAGACTATGATGTTACTATATTATATCACCCAGGTAAGGCCAATGTGGTGGCCGATGCATTGAGTAGAAAGTATGCCAGCATGGGTAGTCTTGCATATATTCCGGTCAATCAGAGACCATTAGCTCTAGATGTCCATGCCTTAGCCAACCGGTTCGTGAGATTAGACATTTCTGAGCCTAGCAGAGTGCTAGCCTGCACGGTCGCTCGTTCTTCCTTATTAGAGCGTATCCGTGAGAGGCAATTTGATGATCCTCATTTGCGTGAATTGAGAGATACAGTACAGCGGGGAGGTGCCACACAGGTAAACCTAGATGATGACGGGGTATTGAAATTGCAGGGTCGAGTTTGTGTACCCAATGTCGAAGGGATTCGAGAGTTGATCTTAGCAGAGGCCCACAGCTCACGGTATTCTATTCACCCAGGCGCCGCGAAGATGTAGCAGGACTTACGGCAACACTATTGGTGGCGCAGAATGAAGAAAGATATCGTTGCGTATGTCGCTCCTCGGTGTCTAAATTGTCAGCAGGTGAAATATGAGCACCGGAGACCTGGTGGTGTATTCCAGAGGATTGAAATTTCTGAGTGGAAATGGGAGCGGATCACTATGGACTTCGTTACTCTTCCCTTGACTCTGAGGAAATTTGATGCTATTTGGGTCATTGTTGATAGGTTGACCAAGTCAGCACACTTTATTCCAGTATCTGTCTCCTACTCGTCTGAGAGGTTAGCGGAGGTTTACATTAGGGAGATTGTTCGTCTCCACTCCAGTATCTATTATCTCTGATCGGGGAACGCAGCTTACCTCGCGGTTCTGGAGAGCGGTCCAGCGGGGAGTTAGGCACCCATGTTCAGCTGAGTACAGCATTTCATCCTCGGACGGATGGCCAGTCCGAGAGACTATTCAGATTCTCGAGGACATGCTTCGAGCCCGTGTTATTGATTTCGGAGGCTCGTGGACCAGTTTCTGCCATTAGCGCAGTTCGCCTACAATAACAGCTACCAATCTAGCATCCAGTATGGCTCCGTATGAGGCGTTGTATGGTAGGCGATGTCGATCACCGGCGTTGGATGGTTTGAACCTGGAGAGGCTCGGTTGTTGGGTACAGGACTTAGTTCAGGAGGCCTCGGATAAGGTCAAGACTATTCGGAGAGATTGCGTTCAGCCTCAGTCCAGGCAAAGACTTATGCGGATCGTAAGGTTCGAGATGTAGATTTCATGGTCGGTGAACGAGTATTGCTCCGGGTGTCGCCTATGAAGGGCGTGACGAGGTTCGGGAAGAAGGGCAAGCTCAGCCCTAGGTATATTGGTCCATTTGAGATTCTAGACAGAGTGGAGGGGTGGCTTACAGATTAGCTTTGCCGCCTAGCTTATCAGCCGTGCATCCAGTTTTTCACGTATCTATGCTTCCGAGATACCACGGCGATCCCACACATGTGTTAGACTTCAGTACCGTCCAATTGGACAATGATCTATCTTACGAGGAGGAGCCGGTGGCTATTCTAGACCGGCAGGTTCGACAGTTGAGGTCGAAGAGTTATCCTTCTGTGCGTGTTCAGTGGAGAGGTCAGCCTCCTGAGGCATCGACCTGGGAGTCCGGAGCCGCTACCCACACTTGTTTCCTGACTCAGGTACTTCTTTCTTTTGTTCGTTCGAGGACGAACGGTTGTTTTAGAGTGGAGATTGTGACGACCCAAAGGGTCATCACTTATTTTATTAATCATTTCGAGCTTCTGAGGCCTTGAAAACCTCATTCTATGTTGCCTCGATTTACGTGCACAATCCGAGCATGTAGCCGGAAAGATTTTGTGATAGAAAATATGAATTCTATGAGAAATTTGGATAAAAATGATATTAATATTGATATGGTTGACTTCGGTCAACATTTTTGGTAAACGGATCCTGACCCGAGATTGGATGGTCCCGAGAGGTCCGTAGGAAAATATGGGACTTGGACATGCGTCCGGAGTCGAATTCCGAGGCCTAGAGCCCAAGTTATGAATTTTTATGTGAAATTGTTTTTGATGTAATTATTAAAGGAAATAAATTAATTGATCTTGGTATCGGGCTCGTATTTTGGTTCCGACGCCCGGTACAAGTCTTAAATATTATATATGTGATTTCTGTAAAGTTTGGTGACATTTGGATGTCGTTTGAGATGTTTTGGACCTTGAGTCCCAAGTTTGAAAGTTTTGAAAACCAAAAGTATGAAAATCATGAGTTTGAGGCTTGATTTGATTAAAACGAGGTGATATTGGCGATGTGATCGCACGAACAAGTTCATAATGTGTTTTTGAGGTTATGTACATGTTTGGTTTGGAGCCCGGGGGGCTCGGGTAAAGATTTGATAGGCCGTTGGATGAAATTCTGAATTTTTGAACCGCTGGTTTTTCACCCAGCTGTTGGCTTCGCAATTGCGAAGAATTTCTCGCAATCGCGAAGGGGACAGTGTAAGGCAAGGCTCGCAAATGCGAACCTTCATCGCAAATGCGAAGCCCCCTTTGGCCCAGCCTTGTTCGCAAATGCGAACAATTGTTCGCATTTGCGAAGGTCCCCAGTGCCTGCTTATGTTCGCAAATGCGAACAAATGTTCGCAAATGCGAACATTCCCCATACTGCCTTGGTTCGCAAATGCGAACCATTGTTCGCAAATGCGAACACTGCCTTATACATCATGTGTTCGCAAATGCGAACATTAGTTCGCAAATGCGAACATCCCTTTGACTGCCAGTGTTCGCAAATGCGAACAAATGTTCGCAAATGCGAACTTCCCAGCCTTAGCTTATATTTCAAACTCCAGAAATTGGTCGGGGTTCGCAATTGCGAACCCATGTTCGCAAATGCGAACACAGAGACCTGAAAAACACGAATTTCAGTCATTTCTTCACTTTTACAAAACCAAAACACCCATTTGCGATTCTTCAAGGATTTCTTCTTCATCAAAACGATTGTAAGTCACTTTTTACTTAATTCTTTCAATTCCTAACATCATTAAACATGTTTTTCATAAGAAATCAAAGATTTTCATGGTAAAATTCTTGTTTTTGTTAGAAAATAGGTTTTTCATAAATTAGGGAATTGGACCTCGAATTGAGGTCCGATTTTGAAACAAATTATATACATGAACTCGTGGGGGGATGGGTAACCGGATTTTGGTCCTAACCCCGAGTTCCGACCATGTGGCCCGGGGTTGAAATTCACTATTCATGGCAGAATGTTGTAAAAGTTGTATTTGGTATTAAGAATTAGTTTGTTGAGTAGAATTGATGATATTAAATCAATTGTGTATAGATACGGTTGGATTGGAGCCAAATTGAAAGAAAAGACATTTCCACTGATTGAATTGTTCATAAGCATTCGAGGTAAGTGTTTGTTCTATCCTAGCTTGAGGGAATAGGATTACGTGTTATGTGTTATGTGATCGAGTGCGGTGTATGGGCTGTGGTGACGAGCATCCATACACTGGCGTCTAGTATGACCGCGAGTCGTTGGAAAATGATTATTTTGAGATATATTACAGATGAATTGTTATTGTTCTCCCTTGTCGGGACTTGTTGTGAAGATAATTATTGATTGCCCTTGATGGGACGGTTTATGAATTGTTGTTTCTTTCTTGCCCTTATCTGTGATTGTTATTTGAGTGAGGAAGAGTGATAATGCACGAGCGGTGATGCCGTACATGTTTATTTATTTATGCACGAGCGTTAATGCCGTGCTATGTTTATTTATCGATTATGCACGAAGCGATCATGCCGTGCTCCGTTATTGAACCATGTACGAGGGATCATGCCGTACTATGGATGTGAGGATGAGAGTAAAAGCACGAGGGTGATGCCGTGCAACTGCTTGCTATTTCTTGAAGATGAGAGTAAAAGCACGAAGGGTGATGCCGTGTACTTTATTTGTTTATTTGGCGAGGATGAGAGTAAAAGCACGAAGAGGGTGATGCCGTGCAACTGCTTGCTATTTCTTGAATTGATATTACTTGTGTTCACATTATACTTTGTTTTTCCTTGTGAATTTATTAACTCTGTGGTTAATTGTTGAATTCTTTAAGATATTCCTTATCGTGTTAATACTTGATTATTTCTTGTTATTTTGTGGTACACATATATATATTGAATTGCACAGGTTTATCTGAAGTCTAGTCCTAGCCTCGTCACTACCTCGTAGGGGTTAGGCCAGACACTTACCAACACATGGGTCTGGTTGTGCTGATACTACGCTCTGTGCTCTTTTTACACAGATCCAGGCCTTGGTCAGCAAGCGTAGAAATAGTGTAGGAGCAAGCCTTCAGTCCAGCGAGACCCGAGGTAGCCTTGCAGACGACTGGCGTCTCCTCTATCTCTTTATTTATGTTATTAGCTGTAGTCTCTTTGTTCCGAGACAAACAGAATTATGTTATATTTCCTTCAGACTTTTATGTGTAGTATTCCATAGTAGTTCGTGAGTTGGTGACTCCACGTCTTGGCTAGAGGATTTCAGTATGATTTTCACTTGTAATTAGTTATTTCTATTTCGATAAAGTATTCCGCATTTATTTAATTAAAATTGTGTTAAAAACAGGATAGTATGAATACAGTGGCTTGCCTAGCTACCACGAGTAGGCGCCATCACGATCCCGATGTTGGGGGAAAATCTGGGTCGTGACACTTGAAGAAGTTTGATTCTATTTGGGTCATTGTGGATCAGCTGACAAAGTCCGCTCACTTCATACCTGTGTGTACCACTTACTCATCGGAGCGGTTGGCGGAGAGTTTTATCAGGGAGATCATCAGATTGCATTGTATCCCAGTTTCAATCATCTCAGATAGAGGTACTCCATTTACATCTCGATTCTGGAGAGTCGTGTAGCAGGAGTTAGGCACTCGGGTGGAGTTGAGCACGACATTTCACCCAGACGAATGGGCAGTCCGAGCGCACTATTCAAATTCTGTAGGATATGCTCTGTGCGTGTGTGATTGAGTTTGGAGGGTATTAGGATTGTTTCCTGCCACTGCGAAGTTTGCTTATAACAACAGTTATCAGTCTAGCACTCAGATGGCCGTATGAAGCCTTATATAATAGGAGGTGCAGATATCTGGTGGGTTGGTTTGAGTCGGGTGAGGCCAGGCTATTGGGAACAGAGATGGTTCATGATGTGATGGATAAGGTTAAAGTGATTTAGGATAGACTCCGTACAGCCCAGTCCAGACAGAAGAGTTACGCGAACAAGAAGGTTCATGATATGGAATATATGGTTGGCGAGCGGGTTCTACTTTGGGTCTCACCTATGAAGGGTGTCATAAGTTTTGGAAAGAAATTGAAGCTTAGTTCGAGATTTATTGGTCCTTTTGAGATTTTGAGGTGAGTTGGGGAGGTTGCTTATGAGCTTCCATTACCTCCCAACCTAGCCGGAGTTCATCCGGTATTTTATGTTTTGATACTTTGAAAATATCACGGTGATCCGTCGCACATGTTCGATTTCATTTCAGTCCAGCTGGATAAGGATTTATCCTATGTTGAGGAGCCAGTGGCCATTTTGGACAGGCAGATCAAAAAGTTGAGGTCAAAGAATATTTCTTCAGTGAAGGTCCAGTGCCGAGGTCAGCCGCACGAGGAGGCGACTTGGGAGACCGAGCAGGATATGCACAGCTAGTACCCTCATCTCTTTGCTACTTCAGGTATGTACTTTATGCTCATTCGAGGACGAACGAATGTTTAAGTGTAGGAGGATGTAACGACCTGGCCGGTCATTATTGGAATTTACGCCTTGATCCCCCATTAACTGCTTCCCCTAAGTTCATTTCTGCTATTCTGGTTTGCTGGGACGTTCGGTATTAGGATTCGGAGTGTTTTGGGAACTTAGTCCCTAAATGAGAGCTTAAGAGTTGAAAAGGGTCCATATTCGGAACAGTGTGAAGACAGCCTCGGAATGGAAATTCAATGGTTCCGTTAGCTCCATTAGGTGATTTCGAGGTTGGTAGCGTGTTCAGAATGTATTTTGGATGTCTGTAGCTCATATAGGCTAGAAATGCCGAAAGTTAGAATTTGGAGGTTTTCGGTCCGAGAGTGAATTTTTGATTCGAGGGTTGAAACGGAATTTCGGAAGTTGTTGTAGCACCATCATGTCACTTAGGACGTGCGTGCAAAATTTTAGGTCAATCGGACGAGTTTTGGTTAGGTTTCGGATTGAAAGCGTATTTTGGATGAACTTGAAGTTCTTAGGCTTGAATCTCTTATTTAATCGGGTTTCCGGTGTTGTATTAGATGTTTTAAGGATCTGTACAAGTTCGTATTGGTGTTTCTGGTTGGGGTTCCGGGGGTCCCAGGATGATTTCTGATGGTCGACGGGTAGAATTACTAAAATGTGCAGTAGGTGAACTTCTCATCTTCTGGTATTTCCGCTTCTGCGCTTGGGAACCGCAAAAGCGGCGCTGCATAAGCGGCTTCTTCATCGCATAAGCAGAATTGGGCACCCCTTAGAAAAACCTAAGAAACGGTCTCCTATCCACATAAGCGGAACCGCAAATGCGGTTAATGGTCCGCAGAAGCGTACTCTGGTCACTTTAGTGGAACAACAAAAGTGGTTGCTTCTTCAGCAAAAGCGGGACCGCATAAGCGGTCCATAGGCCGCAAAAGCGGAAACGACTGTTCTGATAAGGGTTTATCCGAGGATTAATTTCAAAAGTTGGAAAATCAATTGAGAGCTCGGGAGAAGGTGATTTAAGTGGGTTTTGAAGAGAAGATCATTGGGTAATGTTGCTTTGATCCTTTCTAGTTATGTTTCATCATTATCTAGTTAACTCAACCATTAAAATTCAAATTCAAAGTATAAAATTGGAAAAATTGTTTGAAACTTATTAGACTTAATTATGTTATTTTGAGTGGGCATTTGACCTCCGATTGGGAGATTTTTATATGGTTAGACTCGTGAGAGTATGAGGGTTCTGAAAATGCGAAAGTTATTCAGTTCCGAGCCATTTGCTTGAGGGGCATTTTGGTCATTTTACCTATTTTGTGAACTGGCTTTAATTTTAATAATGAAATCAATTTTTTGAGATGTCATTCATGTTAAGTAATTGGATTGAATAGATTTGGGCCATTCAGAGTCAGATATTCGTGGCAAAGGGATCGTTCCTTAGTTGATTTTGCACCGGTTCGAGGTAAGTGGCTTGTCTAACTTTAAGTGGGGGACCTTCCCCCTTAGGATTGTTCTTGTTATTTGAGTGCCGTGTACGTGAGGTGACGAGCATGTACTTGAACAGATTGATGAAAATCCGGTTTTCACTTAAGTTGTTAATACTTTTTCTTTCTTACTTGCCTTATCTTACTTGAAGCTTATTACTTGTGCTAGGCTAGAAAAGCATATTCGATTGACTTAACTGACTAATTGCTTAAGTTGTTTAATTGTTCTACGTGAAGCATGCTAGGATAGTTCTATTCCGCTATTCTATTCTTTTTCGTGCTTTATTCCTTGGTTGGTTCCTGGCTATGATTGCGCATTTACATTGGGACCACGAATGTAGGATTCTGGTAGCTCCCCCTTGTTTGTTTACTTTGGGACTACGGGTTCGATTCTCGGGAGATCCCTTTGCACATTTATTTTGTGACAACGGGACGGTATCTCGAGAGATACTTTAGTACTTATATGATCATTGGACTACGGGACGGTAACCTGGGAGATCTAGTAGACAGTTGAGGAAAAGGTTACAAGACGGTATCCTGGGAGACCCTCGTTGGTATTTTGCAATTTAGTTGTGTTTACTCTATGTTTCTGCTCTATCTTTGTAGTTATTATTATTTTATTGACCTACCTTATTACACTACTACATTCATCATTTTTGTAAGATTTCTACCCTATTAATTATTGCTACTGTATTATTTTTGCCTCAGTAGGGCACTAAACTTTCCTCGTTAGTACCTAACTGAGGTTAGGCTTGGCACTTACTGAATTCCACCGTGGTGTACTCATGCCCTTCCTGCGCATGTTTTTCATGTGCAGATCATCCAGGTACCTCTACACAGGCACACTATCCTTGAGGCGAGGAGACATACAGAGACCTCAAGGTATATCTGCAGCGTCCGCAGACCGAAGAGTCTTCTTCCTTATTCGAGTTGTAGAGTTGTTCCTTCTTCTAGTTGTAGAGTTGTTGTCCTATCATACTTTTTGTATATTTATACTGGAGATAAGAGTACTTATTGGATTTCTATTAGCTTGTGTTTCCGTTGAGTTTCTGGGTCTTGGGGTTGAGTTGTAGATTTCCGCATTATCCTTAGAGTAGTACAGGTCGGGCAGCCTTATACTCAATTGTTATTTTTCATATGTTTAGTTTTAATTGATTTTTCCGCAAATATTATATTATTTTGCAATACTTGGGTTACCTGGTCGTGGGGACCAGGTGCCATCACGATATGTTCATGATCGGTGAACTAGGGTCATGACATATTATTACCTAGCCAGACTAGCAGGGTCGCCATCTTTGACTTGGGAGTAGTTTTCAGAGTTGTTTCTTGAGAAGTTTCTCCCCGTCACTCAGAGAGATGCTTATCGGGGGCAGTTTGAGCGCCTCTAGCAGGGTTCTATGACAGTCACTCAGTATGAGACCAGGTTTATTGATCTAGCTCGCCATGCTCTTGTCATACTTCCTGCGGAGATAAAGAGGGTGGGGAGATTTATCGATGGTTTGATTCAGCCGATTCGTATCCAGATGGCTAGGGAGATGGGTAATGAGATCAGCTTTCAGGAGGTAGCCAATGTGGCCTGCAGAGTTGAGATGGTTCTGTCACAAGGAGGTGTTCACAGGCGAGACAAAAGAGCCTGTCATTGTGGTAGATTTAATGGTACCTTGTCTCGAGGTACAGATTTATATGGTAGAGGCCATCCTACTAGGCCTTTTCGGTCAGCCCTCCAGGTTTCTCACGTTACATTAGGTGGTTGTGGTTCTCAGGCACACTATTCTAATCAACAGCCATTCAGTGCACCGCCATCTCCTATCAGCGCACCGCCACTTTAGAGTTTCCGTGGAGGTCATTCAGGTCGACAGGGACAGAAAACTCAACAGCCCAGGGCTTGTTACACTTGTGGTGACAAAGGTCATATTGCCAATTTTTTCATTCGAGCAGCGAGCAGTTCTCAGCATCAGGCTTCTCATGTTATAGTTCAGGCACCAGGTGCTCCACAGCTAGCCCAGCCAGCTAGAGGCAGGGGTAGAGATACTAGAGGCGGAGGTAGAGGTCATAGAGGTAGAGCTTAGACTGCTAAGGGTGGAGGTCAGCTAGCACCAGATTGACCTAGGGATATGGTTCAGGGTGGTGGGGCACAACCCCGTTGTTATGCTCTTCCGGCCAAGACTGAGGTTGAGGCTTCAGATGTAGTCATTACAGGTATGCTTCTAGTTTGTGATCAAGATGATTCGGTACTATTTGATCCAAGGTCTACGTATTCATATCTTTCATCTTATTTCGCACCATGCTTGGACATTCCTAGTGAGGCATTGGGTGTTCCAATATATGTTTCCACGTCGGTGGGTGACTCTATCATGGTCGACCAAGTCTATCATTCATATGTTGTAGTGATTGGGGGTCTTAAGACCCGTGTAGACTTGTTGCTCATAGATATGGTTAACTTTGATATAATTTTGGGTATGGACTAGTTATCACACTATCACACTATCTTGGACTGCCATGCCAAGACAATGACCTTAGCTTTGCCGGATATGCCTCGTTTAGAGTAGAGAGACACTCCAGGTCACTCTACCTGCTGTGTTATTTCGTACGTGAAGGCTCGATGTATGGTTGAGAATGGGTGCCTGGCCTATTTGGCCTATGTTTGTGATTCCAGTGCAAAGGTCCCTATTATAGATTCAATGCCTATTGTTAGGGAGTTTCTCGATGTTTTCCCTTCAAACCTACCGTGCATGCCACCCAATAGGGATATCGATTTCAGTATTTATTTGGCTCTAGCCACTTAGCCGATTTCTATTCCACCATATCATATGGCCATGCCGGATCTGAAGGAGTTAAAGCACCAATTATAGGATTTTCTAGAGAGGGGTTTCATCAGACCTAGTGTTTTGCCTTAGGGCGCGCCAGTATTATTTGTCAAGAAGAAAGATGGATCGATGAGGATGTGCATAGATTACCGGCAGTTGAACAAGGGAAAAATTAAGAATAAGTATTCGACCAGCTTCAGGGTACTAGGGTATTCTCCAAGATTGACCTATGATCTGGCTAGCATCAGTTGAGGATTAGGGCATCCGACATCCCTAAGACCGTTTTCCGCACTCGGTGTGGGCATTATGAGTTCTTGGTCATATAATTTGGGTTGACCAATGCCCCAGCAATATTTATGGAGTTGATGAGCCAAGTGTTCAGACCTTATTTGGACATGTTCGTGATAGTCTTTATTTATGATATTTTGGCATACTCCCGCAGCTAGGAGGAGAACAAGAAGCACATTAGAGTTGTTCTTCAGACCCTGAAGGATAGTCAGTTATATGCCAAGTTCTCCAAGTGTGAGTTTTAGCTGAGTTCAGTTGCATTTTTGGGTCACGTTGTATCAGCAAAGAGTATTGAGGTGAATCCAAAGAAGATTGAGGCAGTCAAGAATAGGCCTAGACCAGCATCAGGTACAGAGATTTGGTGTTTCTTGGGGTTGGCAGGCCACTATTGTCGGTTTGTGAAGGGGTTTTCATTAATTGCAGTCCTAATGACCAGGTTGACCGAAAAAGGTGCCTAGTTCCGATGGTTGGATGAGTGTGAGGTGAGATTTTAGGAGCTCAAGATAGCTTTGACTACAGCACCGGTGTTGGTTTTGCCCACAGGATTAGGACCTTATACAGTTTATTTGTGATGCTTCCCATATTGGGCTTGGTGCAGTATTGATGCAGGATGACATTGTCATTACTTATGATTCGAGGTAGTTGAAGATTCATAAGAAGAACTATGCATTGCATGATTTAGAGTTGGCATCTATTGTGCATGCATTGAAAATTTGGAAGCACTATTTATATGGCGTGGCATGTTAGGTGTTCACAGACCACAAGAGCCTTCAGTACCTGTTCAAGCAAACAGAACTGAATTTGAGGTAGAGAAGGTGGTTAGAGTTCTTAAAGTATTATGATGTCACCATTTTATATCACACGGGGAAGGCCAATGTGGTGGCTGATGCTTTGAGTAGGAAGTCAGCCAGTATGGGCAATCTTGCTTATATTTCGGTCAGTGAGAGGCCGCTTGCCTTGTCATTCGGGCTTGGCCAATCAGTTCGTGAGACTGGTAAGTGTCTAGCCTAACCCTGGCGAAGTAGTGACGAGCCTAGACTGGACACCATATAAACCTGTGCAGTTATAAATATACAGCGCAAATCGAATACCAAGTAAATAACAACATGGGAGGGGGAAACATGATATAGGGGGAATACAAATAGCAGTAATCCAGAGTAACAACCAAACAGCTTAATGTCCACAATAAAACAAGAAATCAATATTCAGACATATCCACATATATCAATAACTGTTGTGGCATGCAACCCGCTCCATAATTACCATTGTGCAGCGTGCAACCTGCTCCAATATCACCCTTGCGGCGTGTAACCCCACCCATATTATTTATCATTTATCATTGTTACGGCATGTAACCCGATCCTTAGTATCATTTCTTGCGGTGTGTAACCCGCTCCTCAATATCATTTAACAGCCTGAGTCCCCAAGCAACAGTCACAATGAAGGGACACACAACAAACAAATACATGGCAACCATCGCGGCAAGGGAAAACAATTAACAGTTCAATCATCCCGACAAGGGAGAACAATTAATAGTTCAATCATCTCGGCAAGGGGGAATACATTAAATACTTACGTCCCGACAATGGAATAATCATCAACGTTTCCTTTTTCCTTAATTTACTTATCATATAATTTACTTTACTATTCTAAGCCAACGCTCCAAAGAATTTAATGAACATTTACTGTTCACATGTCATTCATAATATATAGACATCCTCCAATAACACGGAATTCACATCCAGCTAGATAATCACATTATAAGGACTCACGGTCATGCTAGACACTAATATATAGATATTCGTCACGATGTCTATACATCGTACTCGATCACATAGCAATTAGAAACAAGACTCAACTCATATTCCCTCAAGCTAGGGTTAGACCAAACACTTACCTCAAAGTCTTGAAATCCACTTAATTCTCAATTATCGCTTTACCTTGCGATTTCACCTCCAATTCACTCGAATAAGTGATTTGAGATGAAGTTTGCTCTTGAAAAATCGCCTATGGGGTTTGGGTTTTGAAAGAGTGGTGAAAAGTGGTGAAAATGCGCCTAAGTATAAAATTTTCTGGGCCTCGGATATGGGAATTGCGAACCTTGGTTCGCAATTGCAAAGAAAACAGGCTTGGGAATTGCGATATTTTACTTCACATTTGCGAACTTAGGTCTGGGGGCGCAGTGTTGCATTTGCAACGGACACCCTTTCGCTTTTGTGAACAAGTGATCACATTTGCGATCTGACCTAGCCTTCCCACTACTTCACATTTGTGATGGTAAATCTCACATTTGCGATATTGAGTAGACATGGGCCATCTTCGCAATTGCGAATGGCCGTTCACATTTCCGATACCGCATTTGCGAACAAGGCTTCGCAAATGCGAAGGCTGCAGGTCAGAAATGCATAAGTTGTGATTTAAATTCAAAAATGCTCTCGTAACCTATAAAAAATACACCCGAGCCCTCGCGGCTCCAAACCAAACATGCACACAACCTGAAAAACATCCTATAGACTTGCTCGCACGATCAAATCGCCAAAATAACATCATTTCATAGAATCAAGCCTCAAAACTCATGATTTTCCTTTTAAACTTCATAAACTTTCAGACTTAGAACTTATAGTGCAAAACACATCAAACAACGTCCAATTTCGATTACAGAAAGCGCTTAAACAACATATAAGACTTGTACCGTGTGTCGGAACCAAAATACGAGCCCGATACCATAGTCTTTTAATAAATTTTCATTTCTATTTTCCTTAATTTCAGAAAAAACAATTTAACATAAAAATTCTTTTACTGGGGTTCTAGACCTTGAATTTTGACTCCGGACACATGCCCAAGTCCCATATTTTTCTACGGACAATCCGACCTCGGGTCCGGGTCTGTTTACTAAAAATGTTGATCGAAGTCAACTTTAATTATATTAATATCAATATTGTTCAAATATTTTACAGATTTCACATATTACAACATAAACGCTTTCCAGCTATGCGCCCGGACTGCGCATGCAAATCGAGGCAATAGAAAATGAGGTTTTCAAGGCCTCGAAAGCATGGAACGGGTGAGGAAAATAGGTGATGACCCTTTGGGTTGTCACACCAACCTTTCCTTCTACGCGTTCGCGTTCTCCTTTCAGTATTTACGATTCATTGCCAAGTTTACCCTTCACGAATGTGACCCTCCTTCCGCGAACGCTAAGGGAAAATTTTTCCCAGTTATATTTTAATTTCCAGAATCAGTGTATTGCGGGATTTTCATAAAAACACATGAGCTCCTTCTTCTCCAAGGTCTTTAGGCATCCATTGAAGCTCCCTTTCACCAAAACTTCTTGGGTTAGTAAATCTTAACTCGTTTTCTTTATTTTCCATCAATATCACTTGAATTCCTAGACTTGATACATGTAATTTAGGGTAGAAATTGGGGGAAATGGGTAGAGTTAGCGCTTTTTACTTTTTCTTGATTTAGACCTTAATTTGGGGTCGAATTTGATAATAAATTATATATTCAGGCTCGTGGGTGAATATGGGATTTGATTTTTGTCTAAACCTCGTGTTTTGACCAAGTTGGCCGAGGGGCGATTTTGAGATTTTGGGAAAGAAAGCTTGGAAATTTATAATTAGATATTGGGTTTAATTTAATTAGCATATATTGATATTATGAAGTCATTATTGTATATATTTGATTGAGTTGGAGCCAAATTCGAGAGAAAAAGCGGTTGTTGTGGATTGATTTGGTCGTAAAGGTTGAGGTAAGTATTTGGTCTAACCTTGGCTTATGGGAATAAGAGTTGAGTCTTATTTGCTATGTGGTAATTGATCGATTACGGTGTATAGGCATGGTGACGAGTATCTATACATCGGTGTCTAGAATGACCGTGAGTCATTATATTACGAATATTTTTTGTCTTGGTTATAACCTCCATGCTTTATTGATGACTTCTATGTTGCAAAGATTTTGTGGAAAAAAATTGTGATCTTTAAATTTCGGGGAGCATTGGCTCGAGTTGAAATACAAATTGTGAAATTATATGCGATAAGTAAATCTTGGAGCATTGGCTCAAGTAATAATGTGAATTATGAAAAGAAAGTGAAAGAAGAAAATGAGTTATTGAGTTGCTCCCTTGCCGGGATTAATTGTTTAAATTGTGTTCTCTTGCCATGATTTTCATTATAATATATTAATTTCCTTTTCCTTGTTTGTGATTATTGTTTGGGTGATGAAGAGAGTTAGCCTTGCAAGCGTCCGCAGGCCCGGCATCTCTCTTATCCTCTTATTTTAGTCTGTTTTCTCATTGTATTCGAGAAAAATGGCTTATGTTTTTTCTTTCAGACGTTTGTATTTAGTATATCTTAGCAGTTCGTGAGTACAGTGATATTAGTCTTGAGAAGAGAATTTTTTTGAAATTTTCGCATTTCTATTCAGTTTTATATAATGTTAAGATTTCCGCTTATTATTGAATTTCTTTGCTATTATATTATTGCCGAATAATCGTTAAAAGAGATTCTATGTTAATAAAAGTAATTAAATTTGATTTTCCTAGCTCTCATTAGTAGGCGTCATCACGACCTCTGATTGTGGATAATCCCGGTCGTGACAAATATAATACTCCCTCTATTCAATTTATGTGAACCTATTTCCTTTTTAGTCCGTGCCAAAAAGAATGACCCATTTCCTTATTTTGAAATAATTTACCTTTACACAATAATTTTGTGATGACCCAAAGAGTCATCACTTGTTTTATTAATCATTTCGAGCTTCTGAGGTCCTGAAAACCTCATTTATAGTTGCCTCGATTTGCGTGCGCAGTTCGGGTGCGAAGCTAAAAAATTTTATGTTGAAATATATGAAACATGTGAGAAATTTGAAGAATTTTGATATTAATATTGATATGGTTGACTTTGGTCAACATTTTTGGTAAACGGACCTGGACCGGTGATTTGACGGTCTCAGAAAATCCGTAGAAAAATATGGAACTTGGGCGTATGCCCGGAATTGAAATCCGAGGTCTAGAACCCGGTAAAAGAATTTTTCTGTTAAATTGTTTTCTGAAAATGTTTAAGGAAAATGAAACTGAAATTTGATTGAAAAGTGGTGATATCGGGCTCGTATTTTGGTTTCGACGCCCGGTACAGGTCATATATGTTGGTTAAGCGCTTCCTGTAAAGTTTGGTTGAAAACGGACGTCGTTTGACGTGTTTCGGCCTTAAATTGGAAATTTTGAAAGTTTATGAAATTTGAAAGATTTCTTGGATTTCATGGTTTAATTCATTCTTTTTAATGTTATTTTGGTGATTTGATCGCACGAGTAAGTTTGTAGGATGTTTTTGAGTTAGTGTATGTGTTTGGTTAGGAGCCCGAGGGCTCGGAAGTGTTTTGGAGGTTTCTCGGAGTGTTTTCGGACTTAAGAAAATTTCAGAAAATATTGTAGAAATAGTACCCCGGAACAATACTGTGTACAGTACCCCATTTACAGTACTGTGTACAGTACCTATGAACAGTACGTGTACAATCCCTCGTGAATAGTACCCCATGTACAATACCCCATGTACAGTACCATGAACAGTACCGTGTACAGTAAAAACGCGTGAACAGTACCCGCGAATTTCTGGACAGAATACTTATTTCTGGAAAATGGGATTTGTCCATTTTCCATTTTTTTATCAAATTGGAGCTCGGGAAGAGGCGATTTTCGAGAAAATTTTCATAGAAAATAACGGGGTAAGTGTTCTTAACTTAATTGTGGTTATATTACTCGAGTCTATTGCAAGTTTTGTCATTAAATCCATGAATTTTGCGGGAAAAGCTTAGAAACCCTCTCGAATAGATTTGAGGATTTGAGGGTCGAAATGTTATCGAAATTTAGTAATTTTGGTATGGTTGAACTCATATCGGAATGGGTGTTTGGATTTCGCAAGTTTTTTTCGGGATTCAAAATGTGGGTCCCACTATTGAATTTTAAAATATATTTCGGATTTTATCCGGAAAATTAGTAAATTTATTATCCAATTCATTCCTACGATTGGTGTTGAGTATTTCGAATTGTTTGTGAATAGATTTGAAGCATTTGGAGACAAATTTAAAAGGAAAAGCGGTGCGTAAGCATTGAGTTGGCCTTAAACTTTCGAGGTAAGTGTTTGTTCTATCCTAGCTTGAGGGAATAGGATTATGTGTTATGTGTTATGTGATCGAGTGCGGTGTATGGGCTGTGGTGACGAGCATCCATACACTGGCATCTAGTATGACCGTGAGTCGTTGAAAAATGATTATTGATTGCCCTTGATGGGACGGTTTATGAATTACTGTTTCTTTCTTTGCCCTTAACTGTGATTGTTATTTGGGTGAGGAAGAGTGATAATGCACGAAGGGTGATGTCGTGCCATGTTTATTTATTTATGCACGAAGGTTAATGCCGTGCCATGCTTATTTATTGATTATGCACGAAGGATCATGCCGTGCCCTGTTATTGAACCATGTACGAAGGATCATGCCGTACTATGGATGTGAGGATGAGAGTAAAAGCACGAAGGGTGATGCTGTGTACTTTATTTGCTTATTTGGTGAGGATGAGAGTAAAAGCACGAAGGGTGATGCCGTGCAACTGCTTGCTATTTCTTGAATTGATATTACTTGTGTTTACATTATACTTTGTTCTTCCTTGTGAATTTATTAACTGTGGTTAATTGTTGAATTCTTTGAGATATTCCTTATTGTGTTAATACTTGGTTATTTCTTATTATTCTGTGGTATACATATATATATTGAATTGCACAGGTTTATGTGGGTGTCTGGTCCTAGGCTTGTCACTACTTCGCCGGGATAGGCCAGGCACTTACCAGCACATGGGGTCGGTTGTGCTGATGCTACACTTCTGTGCGTTTTTGCACAGGTCCAGGTTACGATCAGGAGCAACAGCAGCAGTAAATAGATTGCGTGGGAGTTGATCATATTTGAGACCGAGGTAGCTTGCAGACGTCCGCAGGCCCGGCGTCTCTTTCTTTATTTATGTTATTTGCTGTAGTCTCTTTGTTCCGAGACAAACAGAATTATGTTATATTTCCTTGAGACTTTTATGTGTAGTATTCCATAGTAGTTCGTGAGTTGGTGACTCCACGTCTTGGGTAGAGGATTTCAGTATGATTTTCACCTTGTGAATTGTTATTTCCATTTCGATAAAGTATTCTGCATTTATTTAATTAAAATTGTGTTTAAAACAGGATAGTATGAATACAGTGACTTGCCTAGCTACTACGAGTAGGCGCCATCACGATCCCGATGTTGGGGGAAAATCCGGGTCGTGACAAATTTATGGCCACACAAAATATATGTACCTCATTTTACACCACAAGATCAAAAGTCTTATCTCTTTTCTTAAATTCCGTGCCCAGTCAAATAGGTTCACATAAATTAAAACGGATGGAGTATTACCTAATACACTTATACTTAGTGCATAGTATAGCGTAAGTATAAGTATATATATATATATATATATATATATATATATATATATATATATATATATATATATATATATATATATATATATATATATATATATATATATATATATATATATATATATATATATATATATATATATATATATATATATATATATATATATATATATATATATATATATATATATATATATATATATATATATATATATATATATATATATATATATATATATATATATGGCTTACATTTATATTATTTAGATAGTAAATACAAAAATAATTTTTAATTTTGACAATTATTGACCTGAATAAAGACCAACTTTGGTTACTAATTATACATGAATTTAATTTAGCAACCTAAGTTGGTTGCTAAATTTAAATCAAATTTCTTTATATTTATATAATATTTAAATTAAAAATATAATTATTAAAATCTTATAACTGAGTCCGAACCTTGGTCACTAATGTATTTAAAATTATTATTTTCACATGTTTAGCGACGAACTTAGATCGCTTTTCTTGATGGACCAACTTTGGTCGCAAAAGTTTGGTCGCTTTTTACAAGAATTCTAGTAGTGTGTTTAACAAAGTAAGACTCAAATAATATGTAAGTAAGAAAAAACCAGACAAACCAAACCAATCCAAATTAATATAGTTAGTTAGGTTTGATTTTGATAAAAATCGGACCAACCAGATCCATATACACCTATTGGAGAAATAATTAACTCTTCATTGCAATTTGGAAGCGACTCTCTACACATTGACGAGGAAGTTTTTATGATTTGTTTGGTATTACGTTTTGATAACGTTATTGAAATTCATCGACCAAACTAATCCAGATGAAAATCTAAAGTTATAAAATTAAAAAATATGTCAAATGAGGGATTGACATAAAAATCTCACTTTTTTTTCTCTTCTTTTTTTACAAGATTAGTTTCTTTTAATATGATACATTTGACATTAGGGGTGTGTTTGGTACGAAGGAAAATGTTTTCCATGGAAAATATTTTCCTAGAAAATGTTTTCATGGAAAATGAGTGGATGTATCACTTATTTTCTCTTGTTTGGTTGGTAAGTGGAAAACATTTTCCGGAAAATATTTTCTATGTTTGGTTAGAGAGTAAAAATAGTTTTTTTAGAAAAATATTTTTTTTGCAACTCTCCTACCCCTCCCCCTCCCACCTCCCCCACCCCTCCCCTTCCCGAAGTCTCTAAAAATTGACACAATCTAAAGGAACTAATGTGATGCTTTAAGTTTTTAACGCAAAAATCGCGTATTTTCGAATCGGTAAATTTATAATTTCTAAACCCGTAAACTTCCGAACTCATAATTTTGGAACTTGTAAAATATTGAGCCTTTAAATGATAAATAATAAAATTAAAAACTGAAAAATATATTTTAAAATTTGGGGGAGGGGGGGGGGGGGGTATGCGTAAATCGAAAAAAATAAAAATTTAAATTACAAAAAAAAAGTAATATTTTTTTGTGCGGGAGGGGGGGTGTTGGGGGTGGGGGAGGGGGTGGTGCAGAAAAATAAGAAAATAGAAATTTAAAATTATAGAAAAAAAAATTAAGGTAAAAGAAATTATTTTTTTGCGGAGTGGGGTGGAGGAGTAGTAGGGTAGATGGTAACGGAAAAACTGAAATTTTTCTAAAAAAAACTGTTTTTTGGAGAAGGGGTGGGTTGGGTTGGTGAGGGTGAGAATGGTTGAGAAGGAGCTTTGGAAAATATTTTTCCTTCTTTTGATAAGGAAAACATTTTCCTCCAATTTGAGGAAAATGAATTGATAAGGAAAATGTCTTCCAAAATATTTAAGCCAACCAAACATGGGAAAATTGGAAAATATTTTCCAGAAAATATTTTCTTTGGTACCAAACACACCCTAGTTTTCGGATGTGTTCCTAAAACAAAATTGTAGACAATTGAGATTATATACCTCATGTATAAACAAGCATATAAATGCCACTACCGTCCTACGTTCAAAAATACAACAGAAATCAGAGTACATAAACAACAACGACAACACGGACAAGCCCTGTAGTTTTCCACTAGTAGAGAATACAGAGTAAAAAGACTGTTTCTTATAAACCCTTTATTAGAAAACCATAGAAAAAGAGAAGGTAATTGTAACAAAACAGACTACATAAACAAATACATGAAATTAACAAAGAGGCTCCAAGACATTTTAAGAAAGACCTAAGTATGAGGTAGTCACTGTTTTTTTCCTTTGCTAATAACCATAATGACATGCCATTAGATGATTCTTTTTATTTACTAGAGCAAAAAGGATGATGGATATTTTGCCTAAATACCATCTTGATAAATAATATTATAAAAATTTACAAGCTAGGGATCTAAACCAAACCCCGCCACTCCAGGGCAACTTAATATTGTCTAAAAAGAGAGGCATAAAACATAATAATAACATTCAAGAATCAATTAACATACTAAAACACACTTGCAATTTATTTTCAACACTCCATAAAACAATGACATAGAGAGCAATACCAACAACACAATAAAATTCCACAAGTCAAGTCTGATGAAAGTAATGTGTACGCAAACTTTACCCATATTCAAAGGAGTAAAATGTTGTTTCCAAATAATCCTCGGCATATAGAAAAAAAAAAAAGAAAATAAACGAGACCTACATTCATGTTTGATTGGAATGGAAAAGATGAAACAAACCATAATAAACCACACAAGTAGTACTAATTAAACCCTAATAGTAATTAGCCCTCTTATAATCGTTGGATTTGCCAGGGTTATTATCATAAGTAGTAGTCTTCTTGCACTTAACACTAGTCTCAAACTCAGTAGTAACACCTTGAGCTTTATCATTAACTTTATAAGTAGATTTATAACCAACTTCCTCTCTATACCCTTCACGTCCACTTCTCCTATCAACAAAATCACCACCCTTATATGTCTCAGTTACCCTACTAGACGAACCACCACCATAATCTTTATAACTAGTTTTTGTACTCTTTTGAACTTCACTAGAATCATACGTTTTTGTTGGTTCAACTTCAACATATCCAATATAGCCACTATAGTAATTTTCACTGTCTTTTCCAGCCATTGGAATAAAGGAAAAAGGGTAAAAACAAAAGGGAAAAAGGGAAATGAGAGAGAAAATAAAGAGAATGGGGCTTTATTCAAACTTGGTTTTGAAGATTTTTACATTGGTTTTTTGGTTTGTTATATAGGGAAAGATGTAGGGTTAAAGAAGATCTTCATCGTTTGATTTGTAGGTTTTAGATCTGAAACGTTGCTATTTGATGTGTGTGTACTAGCTACTCCCTTCGTCTCATATTATTTATCGTGTTTTTCTTTTACACGTCCCTTAAAAATATATTAAATAAAATAGGTTTTTGATTATTTTACACTTATTTATGTCTTTAGAAATAATTTCTCTTCATTTGTTACGTACTCATAATAAGGTATTAATTGTCTTCAAGAACAATTAATATTAAGAGTATACTAGGAAAAGAATAATTAATTTACTCTTGAACTTCTAAAATAACAAATTATTTGAGACAATTACTTTAGAAACCATGATAGATAATATGAGACAAATGGAGTATTATTTATTGTGTTTCTCTTTTACGTCCCTTCAGAAAATATTAATTAGATGGAATTTTGAACTATTTTTTACTTTATTTATGCCTTAATATATATTTGACCCAGATCATTTATGAACATTCATGAACTCAAAACAATTAATGAAAATAAAAGGGTCAATCATAGCAGGTCGTAACACATCTGAAATTCACTAAAGGCAAAAGATAATGAAGACATATGTAGAGATAACAGGGGATATTTAGTGATCTTTATTCGTGAGGATGGATTAATCTGCCTCTCCATGAAGAGGTTCAGATCCTTACAATCATGTTTTCATGGATCTATTGTTACCATGTATTGTTGATAGTGATTCTCACTCTGTGTTGTACTCTGTATTTCTTAGAGCCCCCATGGGGAGAGAGTGGAACCCCTTACAATCATGAATGCCTTGGTATTTATAGGTCTTTAATTATGATAGTTGGCTTTCTTTGGAGATTGAATATGTGTCATAAAACTGTTGCGGGCGTACCCGCAAGGCGTCGTCTTTAACGAAAGAGTTGTAGGCGGCTATGGACAACATTCTATGGTCGAGGACGGCCTCGCTGCTTACGGCGTCTGCGCCCGGTTGGAGACGGCCTCGACGCCCGTTATACGTATTTGGGCCGAGGGGAACGATTAATATATTCTGAGTATTATAAGGTCGAATTATAGCTCATACAGATAGTCCCTCCGCTTATCGCGGTCCCGTCGAGACGGACCGGGATGAGCGGATATGATAGTTCGTACGGCGTCTCCTTTCGACTGAGAATACGTCGACCTCTCAGGACGCCTCTTCATCGGTCGAGGGTCCGAAGGCGCTCTCGCTCTACGCAGGCTTCAGGATGCAGGGTCCGGTTGATGTGTCGCCGTACTAGGGGTGCTTGCAGTGACGACTTGTGTTCCGACGCACACTCTCCGATTTCGATCATGGAAGCGACGGTTTCGATGAGAATTGAACAGTTTCTGACTGTTAGGATTCGCATTAAATGGCGCATGTCAGTTTCCCGAGGTTTTGATTCGATTTTTCTTATAAGAGGGCCTGGTGTGTCAGACATTTCTTTGTTCTTTGATCTACTGATCGTTTTTCTCTCTAGCAAATTCTCAAATAATCTTGCTTTTTCTGTGACATAATTGTTGCCCGTTCTTAGTTATATTCTCTGTTCTTCATCTAATTCTCCCGGTGACCCAAGTTAATGGCTGGCCTTCCTCCTCGCGATGGTCTCCTGGTGGTGCTGCCCGCAGAATCTCCGGTGATTGAGGGGTTGTCCCCCGTGCTCCCGGCAGCTGACCGGAAAGATATTGAGAGGATGCCCTCGATTGACGATATACTTCCCGGAGCGGGAAGTTTGGCAGTGGATTTCACCGCGGATGGTGGTGCTGAGCATGTCAACAAGGCCCCACTGATGGGGGAGGTGAGCATGGCCCAGTTGTGCGCGCAGAGGCTTATCCCCTCCCACGCTGACATCGTATTAGCCCAGCCCGGAGATAGGGTGCACACTGACCGCCCTGGGTATTGTGTGTTCTACTCCTTCCCGCTCAGGCTGGGGTTTAGGATGCCCCTTCCGAATCTGCTATTCGATTTTTGCCGGTATTACGGAGTCTTTCCGGGGCAGATTACCCCGTCCGTGTACAGGCTTTTGGCCATGCTACTCAAGTTCTCGGAGCTAGATGGCAGGTTGGTCACTCTCCAACACGTCCTTGCTCTTTTTGCTCCTCAACGGACTCGGGGGAGCAGGATTCGGATGGTTTCGCGTGGGTGGCAGGGACTGGTGACGGTCTTGGACGACGAGGTCGAGCCTCGCCAATATGAACAATTTTTCTACGTCCGGACCAGTCATCTGGTGATGTCCCCTTCGAGTTTTCCGGAGGCCTGGAATCACGACCGTAAGTCTTTTCTTATTTTTTTGCTTCGAGGAGGATTAAATTTGTGCTTTATTCTTGTCTCTTGACTTACGGTTGTTTTGTCGTTTCCGCAGCTAACAGGTCGCCCCTGCCTCTATTCACTGGTCTGCGTGGATGGTTAGAAGTTATCCTTCCACATACCGAAGGGATTCGCTCGTGGGCGTCCTTCTCGAGGAGATACGACCACAGTCTGGTCGTAGGTAAGTTGTTTTACATCAATGAGGTGTACCCGTCTTTTGGCAGTCGTCGTAATTTAACGCTGATTTATTTTCTATCTTTGTAGGACGGGTAAGCCGCGGCAGGGCTCCTCAGCCCGTATTTCGACGTCCTGGGGCGATCGCCGGGTTTTTCACTCCCGCAGCGGCTTCTCGGGCTCCCAGGGCCGTCTCCGTTTATTCCGTAGCTGCTCCCTCTCCCGCTCGCCCTCGGCTCGAAGGCGGGAGTATGTCGGGAGTTGTACGCTCTTGAGAGGTGTCGCCTTCTCGAGATGAGGAGGAGAGGCCCTTGATCAGGCGGCGGATCCTTCCACCTCAGGCTCCTCCGGAGGCGCGGCCGGTTGCAAATGAGGAGGCAACCGCGACTCCTCCGCCACCCTCCGGGGCGAGGGATATTGTTGAGGTGACGCGCACTCCAACAGGCGCTCCAGATGATCTAAGGGATCGGGATGAGCAGGAAGGGAGTGCCGCCCCCACTGCCCAGTATTCCACCCACAGATTTGAGGCGGGCGAGCCCTCGTGGGTAGTCGTGGACCTTGGAGATTCCAGCACCCCGTCGACGGGGGCGGCGACAACTGGAGAGGTGTCTCCGTCTGGATCCGACCTGGACTCTAAGGACGATCGTATGTTCCGTGACGGGATCACGAACGCGACTGTCCATCCAGATGGGAGGGCGCGGGTTATCGAAATTCCCGCTGATGAAAATTTGTTGCTGAGGGAGGCTTCCATGTTGCCGCTGCTGGGCCAGTTGTGTTCTTCTGTGGAGAATCAGTCGCTGAGGGAGGTGACGGATTTTAGCATAATGAATGAGGTAGCGTCGCTGGGCGTGAAGGTATGCGTTCCGAACTGATTACTTCCTCGTAACCTTTACGTCTTCCCGAATTTTCGTCTCTGACCCTTCTATAGTTTTCTTTGTTTCGCAGGCGTTTTTGCTGCAGGTAGAGTGCCTGCGTCGGACCAATGTTCAAACCGGGGTTCTTCTCCGTGTTCTCGAGAGGTGCCGCCACTTACGGCTTCGATGCAGGGAGCTCGAGGAGCGCTTGAGGGATGATCCCCGCAACCAAGAGTTGGTTGGGGATTTAGCGTGAGCGGAGTTGCAAAGGGACCAGGCGCGCGGCCGCATTGAGGCCTTGGAGGAGCGGCTGCGTCAGGCGAACGACGAGCTAGAGGCCGCGAGAAGGGCGTCCTTGGAGAGCGAGCGCCAATGTTTGGCCTAGGTGATGGAAGTTACCTTGGAGTGGAGCGGAAAGGTTGTCGCTGTGGAGGGGGAATCAGCCGACTTGAGGCGTAGGCTGGTCGAGGTTTCTGCCAGAGGGGCCGAGCTTGAGGGGATCATCCAAGCCAACGACTCCCAGCTGTCGGCTGTTGACATCCAATTTTGACCGTTTTTTCTTCCAAACTATTTCTTTAAGCTTTTAATATCACTAATAATGTAAGAATAGTTATTTTACTATTTTTAGCACAAACTAGACCTAATTATTAATATTTACCTAATATCACTATTAATAGTATTATTAATACTACTACTACCACAACTACTATTAACATTGGAATTAGTACTAGTGTTAATATATTACGACTAATGCTAAGTACTATTATTATTAGTATAAATATTAATTCGATATTAGTATTATGTTACTCCGACTAGGATCAATATTTTTAGTAGTATTATTATTTTATCATGAAATGATTACTATTTTTGTAGTTATCACTATTAGTGTTACAATTTTATTATACTAATACTATTGTTGTTACTATTACTACTAATCATTATTATTATTATTATTATTATTATTATTATTATTATTATTATTATTATTATTATTATTATGTTTACTTCTGTTCATAGTATTATCGTAACTAATATTGTTAATACTTTTATTACTTTATTTTTTTTTATCAAGATCTATTTAATACTAGTAACCTCTATTTAATACCCTACCTTTGTCCCGTTCTCCACGTTTTGACTAAAATTCAAACTTCAACATATCTTTCACAAAAGGAACAAACGCATGCGTTTTCCTTTCCCTTTCCATCGCTTTCGTTTTGACTTTTCCTCCATATTTTGGCCAATTCTGGACTTTCAAATCCCTGCATGCTAGAGCATATCCCACCATTTTGGGTGTAATCTAAAGCATATCATCACATGAGGATTGAATCCATCCAAAAAAAAATGTTTCAACGTTAAAATTCAAACGGCAATTGATTTCTTTTAAAAATCCGAATTTCAAATTCAGCTGGAAGGGGCGAAGAACATTAATTTTTCTTCCATAAATACTCATATTTTTGAGAGTTGAAAAATAATTCGGGGTCCATTGTCTCTCCCCACTAAAACTTACTGCTAGCTATTTTATCATTATTGTGGGTTTTCCCAAATATTTAGCTTCCTTTTTAATATTTTGTTGTCTTTTAAGGTAAAATAGAAGCATCCTAACTTTCTTTATTGGAGGATTGTACGTTAGTAGATCTCAGCCCTCAAAGTTCTAGGTCACTGCCCCACAAAAGGTAATTTCTACTCCACTCTATTTTTATTTATTAAAATACTCTGTTTTAAAAATCATGTGTTAGGAACTTTGTATTACAGAGTGTTGTGTAAAATTGTTTATGTTGTGAATCTTGAATATCATGCCTATCATAAATAAATAATGTGTTGTTCTTCCTCAAGTATGGTTGTAGTATGCTAGAAACCTTGGTCATAAAGTTGGAATTATGTAATTTTTTAATTATAAAGTTTATCATTTAAGAATTTAGTTAGTTTTGCTGCTTTCTTTAAAATTTACGCCATGTTGCAATAGTGTGATTGTAGAGTAGAGCGTTTTGAGTTGAGTGTATCAATATTCACATAAGCCAAATGGCTTTATTATAAACTGTATACATGTATGTCAAATAGCATTTTCTTTAGGATCTCGTTACAATACCATTGTTTGAATTACTGTTAAGAATTTATCCATATGCAATTTTCATGAAGGGTTCAAGTAATTTATATATTTAACAAAAAATGTGCATTCTATGTTTCTCTTAATTAGTTTCCTTAGTTTCTACTCTCTTATTTCGTTTTTTTTTTCTTTATGTGGCATGTACATTTTGGAGCAAATGGCCTCTTAATTCGAGAAGTGAAGTCTCATAAAGACTAACACTACCATCCTAGCATGGAGTCATTACATCCGATAGCAAAAAAAACAAGCGAAACACTTGGAGTCGCCTATCGCGGCTTTCGTCTCTAGCATTTATTTTGTTCGAATCTTTTAGACTAACTACTGATTTTTTGTGATTTGATTATCTTAATTTGGAATTCTGTTAATATGTTTAGGTAATATTTTTGTTTAGCCACTTGGGGGATCCATTTAGTTACCAGTAAAATACTAATTTATTTGAATAACTTTTCAAATCAGCAACAGTAAATTGGGATAGTTGTTAGTTGAGTCTTTATTTTACTCAAAATTTGAGTCACGTATATCATTTGATAAATGATCCCATTTTAAGATAACTTTCTCTAATTAGTTGAGAAAGTTAATCCCAGACAATTTTCACTCCACTATGAAAACGTTTTAATACTTGCTTTCTCACGATGAAATCGATTTTGTTAATTTAATACTTTCAAGTTTAAATATGAAGTTTGGTTTCTTTTAAGTTATTCAAGTTGTTTGAAACTTTTAGTCGTTGTTAACGCCACTTTGTCTTAACAATTTTAACTTTACTCTTAACCTAAGTTTGGCCGGTTAACTGTAGTTAACGAATTATATAGGATGTTTTAATAATCTCCCCTATATGATTAATTAGAACCCTTACCCATAGTCTTAAAGGTTAAGTAGACTATAAAATAGAGTTAATTTCAAGCACTACTTAGCTAAAATTGGTATCCTAATTTACCGTTAAAAAAATTAGGTGGCGACTCTCATTAATTAATTAAACTTCAGAATTACCGATATGTTATACTCTAGTTTGACCTGTGTTAAAATGGGGTATAACATCGGCGATAAGAGCCGCTGCCGCCTCCAGGGAGAACAGCCTCGAGGAGCGGATCAGGACATTGGAGAGGAATGCTCAGGAGGTCGTGGGACAGATAGCGCTTCTTGAACAGGAAAACCGGCGTGTCCAGGAGCAGTTCGCGTGTTTGGGTAGTTCCCGTGAGGCTTGGGTCTATGCCAAAGAGCAGCGGGACATATATAAGCATTTATTTGAGGCCGGTCTGATTACCGAAGGGGCCTTCGAGCATGTGCGTCAGAAAGCGCGGGAGGCTCGTGAGGAGTGTGGTTTTGACGCTGCGACGCTTGGTAATGATGATATTTCTGGAGGGAGCGGGGCCGGAGCTGAGAATGACAAAGGTGCAGCGGAGGCTGGCGGGAGCGGAGCTGGGGCCGACGCGGGCGGAGCTGGTGATGGAGCGGCGGAGGTTGGTGATGACGGAATTGGAGCGGATGGCGTTGCTGGCAACACCCAGTTGATTGGTGATTAGTTGGTTGTATTTTCTTTTTCTTGTTGCCGTGTGTGGCTATTTTTTATTTGATTGATTGTTGTGGTTAATTTCAGACAATTCTTGTTTCGAGGCGGACGGGCGTGGCCCGTATTCGCCTGTTTTAATTTGAAATAGGGGAATCCCCCCGCTTTTTTCCCTTCTGTTCACTTTCTGCTCATTATGCTGCGCGTTTTCCATTCACGTGGTCATTAGTTGTCGTGGATCGAGGGCTCTTGGCTCGAGTTTTACTTCAACTATTGTTGAATTCACATTGGTGAAGGCTCATGGACTGAGTCCCAGTTTAACCGTAGTTGAACTTTTGTTGATTTTTTAGAGTCGAGGGCTCGTAGCCCGAGTTTTACTTCAACTGTTGTTGAATTCACATTGGCGAAGGCTCATGGCCTGAGTCCTAGTTCAACCGTAGTTGAACTTTTATTGATTTTTTGGGTCGAGGGCTCGTAGCCCGAGTCTTACTTCAACTGTTATTGAATTTACATTGGCGAAGGCTCATGGCCTGAGTCCCAGTTAAACCGTAGTTGAACTTTTGTTGACTTTTAGAGTCGAGGGCTTGTAGCCCGAGTCTTACTTCAACTGTTGTTTAATTTACATTGGCGAAGGCTCATGGCCTGAGTCCCAGTTCAACCGTAGTTGAACTTTTGTTGATTTTTAGTGTCGAGGGCTCGTAGCCCGAGTCTTATTTCAACTGTTATTGAACTTATATTGGCGAAGGCTCATGGCCTGAGTCCTAGTTCAACCATAGTTGAACTTTTGTTGATTTTTTTTAGAGTCGAGGGCTCGTAGCCTGAGTCTTACTTCAACAGTTGTTGAATTCACATTGGCGAAGGCTGAGGCCTGAGTCCCAGTTCAACTGTAGTTGAACTTTTGTTGATTTTTAGGGTCGAGGGCTCGTAGCCCGAGTCTTACTTCAACTATTGTTGAATTCACATTGGCGAAGGCTCATAAACTGAGTCCCAGTTCAACCGTAGTTGAACTTTTGTTGATTTTTAGAGTCGAGGGCTCGTAGCCCGAGTCTTACTTCAACTGTTGTTGAATTTACATTGGCGAAGGCTCATGGCCTCAGTCCCAGTTCTACCGTAGTTGAACTTTTGTTGATTTTTTAGAGTTGAGGGCTCGTAGCCCGAGTCTTACTTCAACTGTTGTTGAACTTATATTGGCGAAGGCTCATTGCCTGAGTCCCAGTTCAACCGTAGTTGAACTTTTATTAATTTTTAGAGTCGAGGGCTCGTAGCCCGAGTCTTACTTCAACTATTGTTGAACTTATATTGGCGAAGGCTCATGGCCTGAGTCCCAGTTCAACTGTAGTTGAACTTTTGTTGATTTTTTAGAGTCGAGGGCTCGTAGCCCGAGTCTTACTTCAACTATTGTTGAATTCACATTGGAAAAGGCTCATGGCCTGAGTCCCAGTTCAACCGTAGTTGAACTTTTGTTTATTTTTAAAGTCGAGGGCTCGTAGCCCGAGTCTTACTTCAACTGTTGTTGAAATTACATTGGCGAAGGCTCGTGGCCTGAGTCCCATTTCAACCGTAGTTGAACTTTTGTTGAGTTTTTAGAGTCGAGGGCTCGCAGCCCGAGTCTTACTTCAACTGTTGTTGAATTTACATTGGCGAAGGCTCATGGCCTGAGTCCCGGTTCAACCGTAGTTGAACTTTTGTTGATTGTTTAGAGTCGAGGGCTCGTACCCCGGGTCTTACTTCAACTGTTGTTGAATTTACATTGGCGAAGGCTCATGGCCTGAGTCCCGGTTCAACCGTAGTTGAACTTTTGTTGATTTTTTAGAGTCGAGGGCTCGTAGCTCGAGTCTTACTTCAACTGTTGTTGAATTCACATTGGCGAAGCCTCATGGCCTGAGTCCCAGTTCAACCGTAGTTGAACTTTTGTTGATTTTTAGAGTCGAGGGCTCGTAGCCCGAGTCTTACTTCAATTGTTGTTGAATTCACATTGGCGAAGGCTCATGGCCTGAGTCCCAGTTCAACCGTAGTTGAACTTTTTGGTGATTTTTTAGAGTCGAGGGCTCGTAGCCCGAGTTCTAAGACGAATCAGGCTTGTTCTGATTGGGTTTTTAACCCCTCGTTCATCGTTTTCCCTTTGTTTGTGACTTCAAGGAAAGCTATGCGACCTTGCTAAGAAATCCCCACAGACGACGCCAAATTGTTTGACCCAGATTATTTATGAACATTCATGAACTCAAAACAATTAATGAAAATAAAAGGGCCAATTATAGCAGGTCGTAACACATCTGAAATTCACTAAAGGAAAAGGATAATGAAGACATATATAGAGATAACAAGGAATATTTAGTGATCTTTATTCATGAGGATGGATTAATCTGCCTCTCCATGAAGAGGTTCAGATCCTTACAATCATGTTTTCATGGATACATTGTTACCCTGTATTGTTGATAGTGATTCTCACTCTGTGTTGTACTCTGTATTTCTTATAGCCGCCATGGGGAGAGAGTGGAAGCCCTTACAATCATGGTTGCCTTGGTATTTATAGGTCTTTAATTATGATAGTTGACTTTCTTTGGAGATTGAATCTGTGTCATAAAATTGTTGCGGGCGTACCCGCAAGTTGTCGTCTTTGACGAAAGAGTTGTAGGCGGCTATGGACAACATTCTATGGTCGAGGACGGCCCCGCTGCTTACGGCGTCTGCGCCCAGTAGGAGACGGCCTCGACGCCCGTTATACGTATTTGGGCCGACATGCACGATTAATATATTCTGAGTATTATAAGGTCGAATTATAGTTCATACAATATATAAATTTTCTTTATTGAATATTTACTCTATTTATGTACTATCTCTTTCTTCAAAAATAGTAACTCTATTAAGGGTAAAAGGAAAAAATATATATAATTAATTTTGGTTTGAACTTCTCAAAATAATAAATAATTTGAGATAACTCTTTTTAAATATCACGATAGATAATTTGAGATTTAGTGAATAGTAAACTTTTTATTAGGATATAAGGAGAAAAAATAAAAGGAAAAAGGTAAATATTAGGTAAGCAAAATCCAAAATAAATGCTTAAATAAACAGTTGGTATTTTTAGCCGAGAATTAAGTAGGGGGAGAGTGTGAAACTTATAAATGATTCCAAGGGATATAGAAATCCAAAAGTCATAAAAGAACAACGTAGTATTATTTTTAAATAGAGAATATTCACATTTTTTTTTATCAACTACAAACAGAGTACGTAGAAAATTTCCTAAAAAGTTCTTTTTCCGTATACATAAAATTAAACTTTTCTATTATTAATTTAGTATTAATCTCATTCTAATTCTAAGCAGAATAATAACAACATTTAATCGTATCTCTCTGCAACTGTAACGTATCTCGCTGAACATTTGTTTCTCAGAGTACATGATTCAGAAAGATACATAATAATGATAAAAATTTATCGACACCAGATATTTATGTCAAAACATGCTAATTTATTATAATTAAGGTAAGAATTTATATTACTTAACACTATAATTTAGTGATAATTATGTTTGTGAAGACGTATATCATATGTCTATTGAATTGGTGTAAATACCCTAAAATACAAGTAAAGTTTTATTCTTAATAATTGAGAGGGAAAAAACATAGATGAATTGACGTATTTTATGGTAAAAATAACATGGGCTAGCTAGTTTGTAGACTAATCATCCGAAAATAGCAGTGTTTGCAAAGTCGTTGAAAAATAGTCACTATTTTGCTGCAACAAGAAGCGGTCCAACATAATATACTGAAGATCGCACCTATTTATGAACTTCAAGCATATTATGCTAGAATTCCAACACGCGAAAAGTTCTAACATAATATACTGGATTGGTATATTAAATTGGAATTGCAGAATATTATGCTGGAGTTCCAATATACTTATATTTAAACTCCATTACAATATGCTAGAGTTCCAGTATACTTATGCTGGAACTCTACTATATTATGATGGATTATTTTTCGAATTTTGAACAGTATTTTTGTTTAAATTTATTTTTACATAAAAAATATCTATATTTTGATTACTGTTAAAATTATGAATATTTTTAAATGACCATTAGTAAATCTGCAAATTTTTAATTTCTCCCGATTTTATGTATCTTTTTTCTCTGTATCACAATCTTTTTGCCTTATCTACAAGATAAGTACAGTAAACTTTTCGAATCTTTTACCATCACACGACTTCCATTATTTACCAAAAGGCCAGTAAAAGTTGAAAGAGTGCAAATCTGCATGAACTGATTGATGCCGTACAAGTCATATCAAATCAATTATTTATATACCATGAAAGGTATTTTTTTGGATAGACTAACAAGAAAAAATAAATCACATAAAATAAGACCGGAGTAAATATCTCATTGCATTTTCCTGTCTTGTTTTTCTTACTAATGGTCTCTACTATTCTAGGAATCTTTTATTAAGCATTTAATTGACCTATCGTATGTTTAGATTATATTCGTTAATTTGTTCAATTCTTACTAAACATAATTGATTTGTCAAAATTCTATCTGTAATTCTAGCAAAGAGAGATCAAATTTAAAAGTTATGTGAAAAAAAAATCAAATAATTCGACTAAACCGCAAAAAATCGAACCAACCAAATTGATATAGTAGTTTATTTGGTTTTAATTTTGGTAAAAATCGAACTGACACGTAAACACCCTAATTACATGTACGGCTTAGTAGGGCGGGGCATATATCAAGTATAACTTGTATTGGGAAAAATTAAAGTTTTACCAAAATTGATGTGGCATGACACGTGGATTGGTCAAAAGGTCAACAAAATAATATGTAATCAAAAAGAGGAGTTCAAAGAAGATGCGAGGAATAATTTAGATACGTATCACGTATCTAAATAAGTCATTTAAGACTGTGAACTCTTGAATATTCAAAAAAGATACGAAGCTAATGATAGGAGATACGGGAAAAGGGAAAAGTAAGTAGATACGAGTTCCATATCAATTCAAGACATTCAAGGGCACCGGATCAACAAACATTTAAGGCATGGATCTGAAGACAAGAAGAAGTCCAAATTCAAACATTAAATACCTGATACATTGAAGAATTGGTATTTAATAAGAATAATTGTGTAACGACCCAATCAATGTCATTTATTACTCATAATTATGTCATTAAAGTCTATGTTTCATTCTTTCACCTAGGGTCAGCTATAAAAGGAAGAAGTCATACCATTTGTGGACACGATCAACTGTTGAAAGCATATTGAAATACAATTATTCTTTACTATTCATTCTAATTATTGAAAATCGATTACATTCTTCGGTCTCTTGATTATCAGTAACCCGATTTTTCTATTATTTTCTAATTTTAATCGAAATCTCATATTTTGGTTAAACAAATTGGTTCCGTTATCGGGAATCTGATAATCTATTCTTTCTAAACTTACACACTTTACTTGTTGTTAACATCATGTCAAACACCACCACCAACAACAACAACAACAACAACAATATTGTTAAAAACCAGATTCCTCTCGCTTAAGGGGACTTGAATAATGTTAACATAGTTCCTTCCCCTCAAGCCTCTCCACGCCAGTCTCGTGAGGGTATTCCTGTACCTGTATCGCATGTTGACGAACAAGTACAATCTGAACATTTTGAAGGGCCAGAAAAAGCTCTTCAGATAATAATTGATGCACGAGTTAACCAAGCTCTACATGCTTTAGTTAGCCGGTTGCCTTCTTCGCCACTCACTCCTTCCCCCAATAACAATACACTGGAGAATCCTCGTTATGATCTCGATAACACAAACGAAGGATCCCCCAGTGGACCACGAGAAATGGATACAGGTAATGCGAATAACTCTCATTTACAAAATATGGTACTAACCTTGCAGGCACAACTCAAGAAACAAAGCGAACGGATTGAGCAAATACCGGGAGTTCCCCCAATAATCAAGGGGATTGATGCGGATAAATATTCTCAACAGCCTTGAAAACCAAGTGCAGCTCCTCTTCCTATTCCCAAGAAGTTTAAAATGCCTGATATTTCAAAATATGACGGTACAACCGACCCTCGAGATCATGTGACGGTATTTACTACGGCCGTTAAGGGGAATGACTTAACCAAGCAGGAAACCGTATTGGTCAAAAAATTTGGAGAAACACTTACAAAGGGAGCACTAACCTGATATTCTCTCTTACCTGAAAATTCTATTAATTCTTTTGCTGAGCTTGCAGATTCTTTTATAAAAAGCATTCAGGAGCACAAAAGGTTGAAAAACAAATGGAGGACATTTTCAAAATTAAACAATCAGACACGGAGTTACTCAGAGACTTCGTTGATAGATTTCAACGAGAACGAATGACTTTACCTCGGGTACCAAATAATTGGGCTGCAATAGCTTTTGCAAGTAATTTGAACGACAAAAGCTATGAGGCCACATGAAAGCCTTCATGAATTTCCTGCAACTACATGGAATGATGTTTATAAAAGGTATAGCACAAAACTCAGAATTGAAGAAGATACTGTACTCCAACATTCCCATGACGAAAGGAGCAGATCCAGGAGGTCCAAAATCGAAACGAGATCAGGTAGATACGATTCATATCTGGGCCCTGTAGAAAACGATTCAAGAACGAAATAAGAAAATCAAAGATATGACCAAAAATTTAGGAGCAGGGAATCCAGTTCTTTCTCAAGATTTAGAAATGATAGAAAAAGGCAGGAACCATTTGATGAAGATGGAAGTTTGAAGGCGAGATTCGGTGGATACAATTTCAATGTTACCACCTTCGAGATCGTAGCTGTTTTGTGAGGTGTGGGAGATAAGGTACGGTGGCCGAATGAGATGCGTTCAAATCCAAACAAATGCAATCCAGATCATTGGTGTGAATTTCATAATGATCACAGGCATAAGACCTCAGATTGCCGATTTTTATAGAGTGGAGTAGATCATCGATTGAAACAGGGCTATCTCGCTGAGTTATTTAGTGAGAAAGGAATGCAGACCTAAATGAAAAATAGACAAGATCCACCAAAACCCCCGTCACCCAAGAGAACCATGAATGTTATGAGCAGGGGAGAAGGTATTTATGAGGTGGCATATCCAGCTTCCAACAAAGTTTCTAAACTCACAATCATGCACGGGAAACGTACGTGCCAGGCGTTAGAAGTAGAAGTTATCGCTTATGACGACGCAGACATGGAAGGAGTGATCACCCTCCAAAACGATGCGTTGGTAATATCTTTACTAGTATACTAGTACATGATATTAAAATAAAAAGAGTTTTCATTGATCCAGGAAGTTTAGCAAATATCATCCTACTAAGGGTGTTGCGGGAAATGCAAATGGAGGATAAGATGGGCGCATACTTTATTAGGATTCAATAACTCCAGCATAGTAACTAAAGGAGAGGTAAATCTAACAACTTTTGCAGAAGGTATTGAGAAAGATACCAAAGTTCAGGTAGTAGATGTGGAAATGGCATATAATATAATCATGGGAAGACCGTGGATTCATGATATGGGCATTGTATCATCAAGCCTTCATCAAGTCATGAAATTCCCACCACCATCCGCCAAATTCTTGGGGAACAACATATATCTAGTAGTGTCAATGATGTGTCAGATACAAGTAATGTATACAACATCGAAGGAAATTCGGATCAACATCTGGATAATCAAGAAAAGTCAGGTTTTAACTCAAAATCTGGTACGATTCAAAAACCTGAAAAGGGAGAAGATATCGAAATATCAACTAAGGAGTTTGAGCCTGTGATACTATTTGAACAATGGCCTGGACGAAGAATTCACATAGGAACCGACTTGAGTTCAGACACAAGAGGTAAGTTAATTGAATTATTAAAAACTAACGTAGATTGTTTTGCTTGGCCCCATATTGAAGTAATAGGGACAACATCGGATGTGGAAATTCACAAATAAAGGTCCATCTTGCGTGACCATGAAAAGGAAGGAAGACAGATTATGTAAAGCAAGAAGAAAATTCAAAAATTGGGTCAACTTGAAAGGACCAAAGGTACGTGAAAAGCTATCCATTTGTCATTATCGGAAGCTATGGTAAGCACTCTCTAAATTCGGGTAAACAATCTCTTATCTGTGACATACGTCGGTATTCTGTTAAATACTGGGATATGATACCCGCAACCATAAATATTGGTTTTAATCATGGCATTTAGGAAATTGAGACCTTATTTCTAAACTCTAAAATTATAACAAAATCGTGAGAATTAATTGGTTTTATAGCTGGTTTCAGTCAAAATATCACATTTAGAAAAAGGTTAAAAAAGTCATAAATGGTCTAAACACATTAACATAAATCTTATTTAGTGATGATTCATATAAAAAAAGTGCAAGTTTAGAGATATTTCACATACCTCTTTTGGGACTTTTAGACCCATCATAAAATGTCATTTTTCTTTCGACTAACAATGAAGTATAATATGAGGCTATAGTTGCAAGTTTAAAAAATTAGAATGGGAACTTGATATAAACCAGATAATGGCCAAGAACAACTCTCAAGCTTCTCATATAATCAAATACTGGGGATTGTAATGGCTAGCAAAGAACAAAAGCAATTAAATCCCAGGTTCTTAAAAAACTGGGGACTGTGCTCGAAAAGATATTGCATTTAAGGAAGTGGACATGGTCAGGTATCGTCATGCTAAATTGTTTTTCTTTTAAATTATTAAGATTTTACTAACAATTTTAGATGCTAGGCAAAATCCCTAACCCGTGTCAAATGATGAGCCACAACCTGCATGGCAAAATAGAATATTCTTAAATTCTAAGCCTAGGGTTATATCAATCTGATGGAAATACATACGGGTAGGCAGTCTTCATCTAAAATTGTACCTCTGAGTCCCGCATATTTTCTGTTTTAGGAAAAGGACCAGCATATGGGTACTAACTAAGTGTTCAAGGCTTCATTCTTCAACGCTCAAACACTTGGGTGACTATACAGTATACATAGCTTCGTGCAGAAAAATAGATGCGGGTTCGTAGAGAAAAAGAGATACGGGTATTCAAGCAAAAGTTGACTAAATTCAGCTACAAATTGCCACATATCAAGATTCAGTTGTGAATAGCTACTTATACAACAATCTTCAATGTTACTTTACATAAAACATTTTTCAATGTTGTAAATACTTTCCAAACCCTTTCTAAGTATATAAATATAGGGTTATGGTTGTGTGCTAAAACAGGTTACAATAAAAGAAAACCATACATATTTTATATTAAGAAATTTGTTACATGAAAAACAGTTGCGAGGAAGTTATAGACGTACTACAACGCATGAATCATTTGAAAATTTGCTCAAGTTCATGAAGAAAACTTGTCCAAGTTATTTCATACAAAAAACATGTGTTTCCTATTTCTTTCATCGTATTATAAACACCATTATGAAGTTGAGACATCTTCTTCATTAAGTGTCGATATATAAAAGGGCCCTCTCTTTTTAAACCTCATGTTGATATTCCATGAGATGGATCATAAAGCATTTTCAAAAAGTAAAAATGCTAAATTATTCTATAACCCCTAAATAAGAAAATAGGCAAGAATAAAATTCAAAGGAGTACTTATAAAACTTACAAAAAAGATTTAATAGAAAGTCTTTACAAAATAGAAAATTTTTACAAACCCCTCATTAATGTAAACTGGGGACTAGTTCCATAAAATTCCTTAAAATTCAAAAACTAAAATTCTCAACTTGCTCCTCAAGAAGTTGGTTTTTCTGAAGTTGTTGTGATAACTTCCTTATCAGAAGCAATCATAGGTATAGAATCAACTTCTAGAGAAGTAGCAACAGTTGGGATGTTGGGATTGTTAAGATAAGCAAGAGTCACAGGAGCTTCAACTTCTGTGGGATGATCATCAGGGGCTGGGATTGCTTTATTGTCAACTTTAATAGAAACAGCTCCATCATTGGAGGGATCATCAGCCACAGTGGTATCATCTGTAGGAGAAGGAAAGTCAAGTGGTTGTTGAGTCATTTCAATGGTCTTTAAGACCTTGGCTAATTCTAATTGCAAATCAAAATCCTCTTGGCTAGCCTCCATTAAAGCATCACGACGGGAGTTCAAGAAAGCCCAACTCACATCCAAATCAAAAATCTCCTCAAGAAGAGCATAATCCCTTTGCCATGAGGTAATATAGTTTTTCAATGTTTTATTTTCATTCAAAGTGGCATTAAAGGTGGCTTCAAGAGAGGCACGAGAGTCTTCTAAGGCACGTTCCTTATCAGAGGAAGCTTGCAGGTCAGCCTGAGCTTGAGATAAGTTTTGTACTAGTTCTCCTGCGTATTTTTCTTTCTTGCTCAACAAAACTTTATGTTCTCTAGTATTAACTTTATTAATTTTGCAAAAATCCGGTGACTTAGCATTTTAAAAAGGTGATTTCAATTTCCGGGACTGAGATCAGTGATTCAAGCAATTATAGCTATCACATAAATGTTGCCCTCTAAGGACGCTACAGATCGGCACAAGGCCCCAAACAAGGCTTACAGCCCACAAATATATCAAATACAGTGTATTTCCAACACTAACAATATATTATTCATTTCCGGGATGGACCAAGTCTCAATCCCCAGTCACAATCAATCCCGCACCTGCCACGGTGTGCGAGCCACGCCCTACTAGCGTCACAATGTGCTAAGCCGGGGTTTCGAACCCTCAGGCTACCATATACACAAACTACTCACCTCTAGCCGGCCGTAGACTCGTCCGCGATGCCTTTTCCTTTGAAATTCGCTGCCTCGTGTGTAGGATCTAGTCAAATAACAATAATTATATCAAATACGGGTCAAAGAATCATAACCCACTTCAATTTACATGAAATTCGCATAATTACACCAAGTTGGTAAAACCCGACCCCGGGCCCACTGCTCGGAAAATTCCAAAATTAGTACCAACGCGACCCTCATCTCGCCACGAGTCCGTGCATATAAAATTTATCGAAATCGGAGTTCAAATGGCCTTCCAAATCTAAAAATCCCGTTTTCAATATTTAGGCCACATTTCTTAAGGGTTTCAACCCAATTTCATGAAGATTGATGTTAATTCTACCATAAAATGATGTTTTTGAGTCAAGAATCTTACCTCCGATGAATATCCGATGACTTCTCAGTGATTTCCTCAAGTTTTCTTCTCTCTAGGGCTCAAAATTATGTTTTGGGGGTGTAAACCCGTAAGCCTTCTGTTTCTGGATTTTATTCACTGCCAGAGCTTTTTGCTCTTCGCGTTCGCGTGAGCTCCCACGCGTTCGCGATGAACAGCTCCCTCTTACTCTTCGCGAACGCGACGCCTACCACGCGTTCGCGATGCTCAATTCCAGCTACCCTTCGCGAACACGATGCCATTCACGCGTTCGCGATGCTCAAACTCCCAGCCGCCCAAATTCCTTCTACGCGTTCGCGATACTCCTCCCGCAAACGCGAAGCCTTACCCTCACACACCCACGCGAGCGCGACCACTGGAACGCGAACGCGATGCACACGATCCCTGGCCTACGCGAACGCGGCTCCCTTCCTCGCGAACGCGATGCACTGATTCACTTGACCTTCGCGAATGAGGCCCCTCGCCACGCGAACGCGAAGGCTTAAAGGCCTGGGCAGAACCTGCAATTTTTCTGCAGATTTTTGCCAAGTCCAAAAGCCCGGTTGATGGTCTGAAATCATCCCGAGGCCCCCGGGACCCCAACGAAAACCACCAACTTACTCCAAAACATGATACGGACTTGTTCAAATCATAAAAACACCATACTAAACATCAAAATCACCATTTACTCACGAATTCAAGCCTAAGTTTCTTCCAACTTTCAAAACTAACATTCAATCCAAAACCCGATCAAACGACGTCCGAATGACCTGAAAATTTGCAGACATATCCAAAATCACATAATGAAGCTACAGAAATTGTCGGAATTCCATTCCGACCCCCGGATCAAAATATCACCTACCATCCGGTTTTCGCCAAAATTCAACCTTCGCCAATTCAAGCCTAAAACTACACCGGACCTCCGAATTCAATTCCGATTGCTCTCCTAAGTCATAAATGATCCCCCGGAACTAGTCGAATCATCAGAATCCGGTTCCGAGCAATCTAACTCAATAGTCAACTCTTGGTTGACTTTCCATATTCAAGCTTCCTTCAAACATGCTATTTGCTTCATTTTTAATCCAAATCACTCCTAACTCACCCGATATACTCTAATACTGATATAAAAGCATAAGATATGTAAATGCAAGGTAACGGGGTGGTAATTCCCATAACGACGGGCCGGGTCGTTACAACAAGCCACTTACCTCGACTCTGGTACAAAACCGCTAAGAGACAACTCTCTTGCCGCGAATGTCGGCATCCACAGGTGTAGTATCTGATAAAAATCAATGGAATCACATCAAAATAGGCCAATTGGGCATTACCCAATCAAAATAGTCGAATTACACCAAAACCACAAAGTTGCCAAAACCCGACTTTTGGTACGCTTCTCGAAAAATTACGAAAGTTACATTTTCGGATTCCTTATCTCAACACGAGTCTAACCATACCAAGAACACCCAAATCGGATCACAAATGGCCCATCAAATCCTTGATTCTATCCAAGAGGGTTTTCTACCATTTTTAACAAAAATTCCCTTGTTATCCAGGTGGGCGCCTGATGCATGAAATTTAAAATTGTAGAAAAGTATTCCATTGTTATCCAGGTGGGATGCCTGCTCAAAACAAAACAAGACAACAGACTTTTTCTTCTGCCCCAGTATGGGCTTTTATGTTACGGTGTTACTCATGTTAGCTAACACAAACCAGAGTTGCAGAAAAATGAAATTGCAGAAAAGTATTCCCTTGTTATCCAGGTGGGCGCCTGATGCATGAAATTAAAAATCTGCAGAAAAGTATTCCCTTATTATCCAGGTGGGCGCCTGATGCATGAAATTAAAAATTTGCAGAGAAAGTATTCCCTTGTTATCCAGGTGGGCGCCTGATGCAATGAAATTTAAAAATTTGCGAAAAAATATTCCCTTGTTATCCAGGTGGGCGCCTGATGCATGAAATTAAAAATTTGCAGAAAAAGTATTCCCTTGTTATCCAGGTGGGCGCCTGATGCAAGAAATTAAAATTTGTAGAGAAAGTATTCCCTTGTTATCCAGGTGGGCGCCTGATGCAAGAAATTAAAAATTTGCAGAGAAAGTATTCCCTTGTTATCCAGGTTGGCGCCTGATGCATGAAATTAAAATTTGCAGAAAACGTATTCCCTCAGTTTGATAACTGGGGAGTGGATTTTGAAGATGGTACCCTCCTCTTGTTTTTGATATTTTCTTTGACTGAATGTCCTTCAACCGTGAATTCCTTCACTTATTGCCGAACTTTCTCTTTTTGGTGTTTTCTATCTTTCCGCATACTTTAAAGTGATTAGTGACGATTTGTTCCTGTATAAACAAAATTTATTAGATATAAACTGCTTGGAAATTGGCATCTGCCGTCCCTGCCTGTTATTGCTTTCCTCTTTTGCTTCTTCCCACTGTGTGGTTTTTGGTTGACTATCTCCTGCGAGCTCTTTTTGTATTTTCTTGTTTTTCACTTTTTGTTTTCTTTTCTCTTGGCTCTGTTTGCCAAACTTCTTTATTACCTCCCCGCCTCTTTTCCTTTTCTTTTCTGATCCAGTGTTATTTCAGCATCTTATCATCAGAGCTGGTAGTTAGCTCTCAAAAAGGCAAACAATGAAATGCAGAAAAATGAAAGAGGGTTAGGGTATTTCGGAGAAGCGGTAGAACTTATCTGGGTATGTTGGCTGATTCCGTTGACCATGCCATGTATTTAAACTCCGACCCAGTTTGTTCAAACCATTATTCTGACTCCGGATTGTTCTCAACCTAAACCGATCCTATTTTTGTTGCCTTTTATTTTTCCAAAATAATCCTTACGATCGCCTTATGGTGCCTTGAAAGGTTTTCACCAATAAGACTCTCTCATTTATTCTCTCTCAGCCTCATAATCGCCCTGTAGTGCCATTAAAGGTTTTCACTGACAAGACTCTCTCATTTTATTTTCTCTCAACCTCACAGTCGCCTCACGGTGCCGGTTAAGGTTTTCATCGATGAGACTCTCTCATTTTTCATTTTTTTTTTTTTCCTTTTGTATTTTGTTTTCTATACCACGGGTGTTGTCCAATGTTTCGTTCTTCCTTCATTTTGTTGCATTTGTTATTCTCTTGAAATTGATCAGAAGGTCTTTCTTTGGACTGTAACGTGGCTTTTGGATGGGTTAAGAAAGAAGGGTATAAAGGCTCAAAAATTTACGAGGGTTTAAAAATATTTACAACTCTCGAAATTCTAAAACATAACTACTGCCCCAGTTTCAATATGTGGGGGATTTTTGGATTTTTTCTTTATTGTGACTGAACCTCAGTGAGGCTGCCTACGTACCCTTTCGGGATCAAGTCAAACGTAGTTCATTACTACGCCCTGAATAAATGAATTTCTTTTTGACTTTTTCCCGATTTCTTTGTCTTTTTCTCTCTTTTCTTCTCTTTTTTTTCATTTTCATCATCATTTTCACTTTTTCTCATTTTTTTCAAATTTTATCACTTCTCTTTTTATTGTGCCATAAGCAATTCCGAGAGAGGGGTATGAAAGAATATATCGAACATGGCTCAAAGGGGATGTCAATGGATAATGTGTTTGGATAGAGAATAAAATGCCTTCGTCATTTCAATTCCAAAATCACAACAAAATACAATCGCACAATCGAAAAGGAATCATACATAATATCTTTTAACCGCATCTGAATTGATAGCAGTCTCTATGCACTTTCCCTCAACATCTGTCAAATATAATGCCCCATTAGACAACACCCGTGATACCACAAATGGTCCCTGCCAGTTTGGCGCAAATTTGCCCTTTGCTTCGGCCCAATGCGGTAGGATACGCCTCAATGCGAGTTGTCCAACTTCAAACTTCCTAGGATGCACCTTCTTATTGTATGCTCTGGCCATTCTCTGTTGATACAATTGCCAATGCCAAACTGCGGCCAACCTCTTTTCGTCGATTACACTTAATTGTTCTAGCCGGGCTTTTACCCATTCTTTGTCATCTATTCCAGCTTCAGCTATGATTCGCAATGACGGTATCTCTATTTCTGCGGGTATAACAGCCTCTGTCACATACACCAATGAATAAGGTGTGGCGCCGATAGAAGTACACACTATTGTGGGATAACCCATAAGAGCAAAAGGTAACTTCTCATGCCATTGTCTAGATTCCTCCACCATTTTCCTGAGGATCTTCTTGATATTCTTATTTGCAGCTTCTACTGCCCCATTTGCCTTTGGCCTATATGGTGTGGAGTTGCGATGTGTCATCTTAAATCTTTGGCAAACTTCTGCCATGAGGTGACTGTTCAGATTGGCTCCGTTATCTGTGATGACCACCTTGGGAATTCCGAACCGGCATATGATATTTTCATGCACAAAGTCGACCACAGCTTTTTTTTTCACCGCCTTGAATGTCTTCGCCTCAACCCATTTAGTGAAGTAATAAATCGCAACCAAAATGAACTTGTGCCCATTGGAAGCTGCTGGCTCTATTGGTCTGATAACATCCATGCCCAAAGCGACAAATGGCCAGGGTGCAGAATCGTATGCAATTCATAAGGCGGTGAGTGAATTAGATACCCATGTACTTGGCACTGGTGGCATTTCCTCACATACCTGACACAATCCCGCTCTATGGTGAGCGAGTAATACCCTGCTCTCAAAATCTTCTTTGCTAGGATATACCCGCTCATATGGGGTCCACAGGCTCCATCATGCACCTCAATCATAATCTCATCGGCTTGTTACGCATCCACACACTTCAACAATCACAGGTCTGGTGTTCTCTTATATATGATTCCTCCACTAAGGAAAAAACAATTAGCCAAACGTCTGATAGTTCTTTTCTGATCTTTGCTGGCCTGCTCAGGGTATTTTCCTGCCTTCAGGTATTCCCTAATGTCGTGATACCACGGTTCTCCGTCCAATTCTCCTTCCACAGCAAAATATGAAGCATTCTAATCACGCACCTAGATCCGGAGTGGATCTATATAGGCTTTGTCCGGATGATGTAACATGGAGGACAGTGTGGCCAGAGCATCTGCAACTTCGTTGTGCATTCTTGGGATATGTTTGAATTCTATGGACCGGAATCTTTGGGACAACTCATGCAAATAATGCCAGTAAGGTATCAATTTCAAATCCATTGTTTCCCATTCTCCCTGGATTTGGTGTATCAAAAGATCCGAGTCACCCATGACCAAAATCTCTTGAACACCCATATCTATTGCCATCCTCAACCCTAAGATACACGCCTCATATTCGGCCATATGGTTGGTACAGAAAAATCGAAGCTGAGCAGTGACGGGATAATGTTGACCCGTTTCTGAAATGAGTACTGCTCCGATACCAACTCCCTTACTGTTTACGGCTCCGTCGAAATACATCTTCCATCCTGGCTTCTCGCCTTGTTCGATTTCTTCGACATTCATTGCCTCCTCATCCGGAAAATATGTCTTTAATGGCTCGTATTCATCATCTACAGGATTCTCTGCCAAGTGATCTGCAACTGCCTGCGCCTTCATAGCCGTACGAGTTACATAAATAATGTCAAATTCAGTGAGCTGAATCTGCCATTTAGCAAGTCTTCCTGTAGGCATGGGCTTCTGGAATATGTACTTCAGAGGATCTAACCGTGATATCAAGTACGTGGTATATGCTGACAAATAATGCTTCAGCTTCTGGGCTACCCAAGTCAATGCACAACAAGTTCTTTCTAGTTGAGTATATTTTACCTCGTAAGATGTGAATTTCTTACTAAGGTAATATATAGCCTGCTCTTTCTTGCCTGTCTCATCGTGCTGCCCTAGCACACAACAAAAAGAATTGTCAACCACTATCAGATATAAAATCAAAGGTCTTCCCGGCTCTGGAGGAACTAGCACTGGAGGATTTGCTAAATATTCCTTGATTTTGTCGAAGGCCTCGTCGGTCCATTTCACTGCCGCATCTTTCTTTAAAAAATTAAAGATCGGCTCGCAGGTTGATGTCAACTGAGCGATGAACCGGCTAATATAATTCAACCTTCCCAATAAGCTCATTACTTCCTTTTTGTTCTTCGGCGGAGGTAGGCTTTGGATGGCTTTGGTTTTTGATGTATCTAGTTCAATACCCCGCCAACTCACTATGAACCCTAACAACTTTCCTAAAGGCACTCCAAAAGTGCATTTTGCAGGATTGAGTTTAAGATTATACCTTCGGAGTCTCTAGAAAATCTTCCTCAAATCCCTCACATGATCATGTTTCTTCTTGGACTTTATGATGACATCGTCCACATACACTTCGATTTCTCGATGCATCATGTCATGGAACATTGTGGTCATTGCCCTCATATAAGTTGCTCCGGCATTCTTTAACCCAAACGGCATCATCCTATAGCAATATGTTCCCCAAGGTGTAATGAAAGCAGTTTTCTCCGCGTCTTCTTCATCCATCGGGATCTGGTGATAACCGGCATAACAATCTACAAATGAACCGATCTCATGCTTGGCGCAATTGTCGATCAATATGTGGATGTTCGGCAATGGGAAATCATCCTTTGGACTGGCTTTGTTAAGGTCTCTGTAGTCTATGCATACCCTAGTTTTTCCATCTTTATTTGGGACTGGCACAACATTCGCCAACCATGTGGGGTACTTAGTAACTCGTATGACCTTCTCCTCAAACTGCTTATTCACCTCTTCTTTTATCTTTACACTGATGTCCGTTTTGAATTTTCGCAACTTTTGCTTCACTGGCCGGCATTCGGGATAGATAGGCAACTTGTGTACCACCAAGTCAGTACTAAGTCCGGGCATGTCATCATAAGACCAAGCAAAGATATCCTTGAATTCATGCAACAACTTCATTAACTCTTCCCGGAGGGAGGTTTCTAAATGGACATTGATTTTCATTTCCCGGACATTATCTTTGCTCCCCAAATTGATGGATTCTATCTCACTCAAGTTCGGTTTGGGTTTTTCCTCATATTGGTTCAGGTCCTTACTTATTTCCTCCAGGGTTTCCTCGTCCTCATATTCTATCTCACTATCATTCTCAATTTCTTGTATGATAATTCGATTATCAGAACTGGGTCGGGAATTCTTCATGCATGACATGTCATCAGAATCAGCACATATGGAACTGTACAAAAGAAAAGATAAAAAAATAAGGCAAAAAATGAAGAAAGAAGAAAACTGCATTTCATTGATATCTCAAAGATGAACAAAGTTTTGGGTACATTTTGATTTCCATGGGGGATGGGGGACTACAGAAAGTAAAATTGCTTTTTTTGGGGAAATGATGATGAATTTCAAGAGTTAACTACCAAGACTCCTTCCTAATTGGTAAAGGAGTGGCTTCACAGTTGTTGAGCATAACACCAGATCCCATGAACTGAACGTCCATCCTCCTAGTACCTTCTCCCATTTCAACCATGTTCACATCCCCAAGTATCATCTCAAACCTTATCAAGAGCTCCTCATCAGGTCTGGTCTCAATATACCTAGATGCAGCAGATGTCAGATGTTTGGTACTAGGCTTGGCAAAGATGTCGGATAGCTTGGGGATGGGTTTAGGAAGGGTCCATTTTTTCTTTTTGGTTTTCTGGGCTTTTTGGATGTCGGCATAGGTGGGTTTGAATCCCAAGCCGAAGTTGTCTTTGTTCACTGGCAGCTGAACTGGTTGAGTGATTCCTTGCAAAGCTTTCCCTAGCCCTTTCCCTGGTGCAAATCCATTTTTGAGCATTTCCCGGGCTACCATCACAGCAGCAGGTACCACTATAGGGATTGGCAGTTTCTCACCCTCAACAATCTTGTTCACTGTTATAGTATCTGTCACCTGGTATACCCGAGGACCTTTGTCTCCATCAACATCGTCAAATGGCATTATGACATTGCAGGTATCTTCCTCTCCATGAATTACGACTTCTTGTTGCTCCCATTCAAACTTGACCATTTGGTGCGAGGATGATGGCACGGCTTTGGCTGCGTGGATCCATGGTCGACCCAGCAATATATTGTAAGACACAGCAATGTCTAATACCTGAAACTCCATCGTAAAGTCCACATGCTCGATGGTAACCTCCAAGACGATATCCCCCAAAGTGTTCTTACTTCCGCCATCAAATCCTCTCACATTCACACTGTTTCTTCGGATTCTATCAGGACTGATACTCAACTTTCCAAGAGTCGACAACGGGCAAATGTTTGCACTTGAGCCATTATCTATCAACACCCGGGTGACCATTGACTCCTCACTTTTCACTGTGAGATAAAGCACCCTATTATGTTCAGTCCCCTCAATGGGCAATTCACTGTCTGAGAATGTAATCTTGTTGGATTCGAAGATCTTGTTTGTAATCTTTTCGAGATGACAAACCGAGGTCTTCTCAGGGACATGCGCCTCATTCAATATCTTCATCAATGCTTTTCTTATGTTCTTCCGAATGGATCAACAATGAGAGCAAAGAGATTTGTGCGAGTGTTTTCCTCAACTGTTCCACTATGGAGTAATCCCGAGATTTTATCTTCTTGAGGAACTCTTCTGCTTCTTCTTCGGACACAGGCTTCTTCAAATGACTTTCTTTCACTACCTTCATTTTTCTTAACTCTTCCGGGGCAAAACACCGCCCGGAACGAGTTAGCCCGTGTGTCACGTTGATCTCTCCAGTCACTTCTTTGCCTTTGTACACTATTGCCACCTTGTTGTAGTTCCAAGGTACAGTCTTGGTATCTACCACCGGCATCTGTACCACGGGCCTTATAATTACCGGTTCCATGCTTGCACCTTTCACTGTCAACACTACTTTTACACCTGGTACCACAACTTTCAAAGTTTCCACCGCTGGTTGCTTTCTCACTGGTTCTTCAGCTATCATTTTTCCTTTATCAACTTCCTTTTCTTCTTTGTTGCTGGCCTTTATCATCATGACCGACTGGGATGGCTTCCGGCTGCTCTATTCTTGTGCCAACCCTATCATGTGCTTCATGATGAGCCGACAGTGGGTTTTGAGTAATGTTCGGAGCCTCTGGAGCCTGTACCTCAATCCTCCGGCTATCAATGAGATCTTGAATAGCGTTCTTCAAATGCCAACATTTCTCAGTGTCTTGTTCCGGTGCCCTAGAGCAATACTCGCACCTGACCGATTGATCAATATTCTTTGGAGGTGGGTTCGGAAGTTTTGACTCGATTGGGCTCAACATTCCCAATTCCTTCAATCGGTGATAGAGGCTAGTATAGGATTCCCCCAGCGGGGTGAATATTTTCTTCGCCTGATTCCTATTCCTCATCTCCGGGTCGGGCCTGAAGTTGGGTTTGTTCGGGTTTCTATAATTTCTAGAAGAGGGGTAGGTATTTTGTGTGTGATAAACATTCTGCGGGGCCTGGGCTCGCCATACCTGTGGTGGTGGTGGATAAGTTTGGGCTTGTGGATTATGGTAGTGTGGGGTAGTTGGTGGGTTGTATGGTGGAGGTGGGTTGTATGATGTTGGTGGGTTGTATGGGGTTGGTGGGTATGGCTCATATGGTCGTGGTGGGTGATGGTATTGGTTACGGTTCCAGGGTTTTCTCTCCATAACCGACACTTCTTCTTTCTTCTTCTTCCCAATGGTTCCTCCACTCCCAGTCTGAATGGCTTGATTTGTGGCCTTGATTGCTGAAAAACTCATAATCTTGTTAGTTTTCAATCCTTCTTCCACGAAACTTCCCATTTTTACAACTTCATTAAAATTCTTCCCAATGGTTGACACTAGATGTCCATAGTAGGTAGGCTCCAAAGCCTGCAAGAAACAGTCCACCATTTCACTTTCTTTCATATGCGGATCCACCCTCGCCGCCTGTTCTCTCCACCTAAAACCGTACTCTCGAAAACTTTCACTAGGTTTATTTTTCATCTTAGTTAGTGACAACCTATCCGGTATGATTTCCAAATTGTACTGAAAATGGTTTGCGAATGCCTGTGTGAGGTCATCCCAGATAAACCATCTGGTGTGATCTTGGCGCGTGTACCATTCCAATGCTGAACCACTCAAACTTTGGCTGAAGTATGCCATCAGAAGCTCATCTCTTCCCCCTGTGCCCCACATTTTGCTTCAGTATCCTCTAAGATGGGCCACCGGATCTCCGTGTCCACCGTACATGTCAAACTTCGGCAACTTGAATCCGACACAGGAAGTTGCACTTCTGGAAAAAAAACATAGGTCTTTGTACGCCACACTTACTTGTCCCCCTAACCCTTGCATGTTACGAAAGGCATGCTCCAAACTCTTCATTTTTCTGGCCATCTTTTCCTGTTCTGCATTTTTGACAGGTTTCTCTTCGATTGCCTCCATCAATGGCGTGTGAGATTCATGCTGCCGAAAGGTTTGTTCAGGTGGGTAGTAGTGGGTGTCTTGTACATGACACAATGGTTTGCTGGATGACTTATGCAAGGTGGCAGGTGGAGGTGCTACATATACCGGAGCAACCTGGGGTGGCTGGGGTGGCACTTATTTTGACAGAGGTGGTGGTACTTGAGAGGTGGAAGCATAGTAGTGGTGATAGTCGGGATATGTAGAGGACGAGTTCATAGTGGGTGGCTCAGGGTTGGGATTGGTTGGAGGGATGTATGCGGGGTTAGCAGGATAAGTAGGCAAGGGTTGACCCCTCGACCAAGCCTGGTACATCTCAGCCATCTGCTGTTTAAGCTTGTACATTTCTTCTTTCATTCCCGTTACGTCCACAACTTCCTCCTCCTGGACGGGATCCATGACTGTTGGTTCAATCTCTTGTGACACGACCTTTGTCATTGTCTTAGATCTTGTGTTGTAGGGATGAGGAGCCAGAATGCTAGTTGCCAACTAGAATCTGATTCTCATAAACAGCAACACCCGTTAGGGGTTAGCATATAAGGAGATAAGATACAACGATTTAGAATAAACACATTTTCCTTGGATCGTCATGCATCATTCCGGCCTTTGTTTTATTTTGAACCAATCTCATCATTCTCTTTTTTTTTTCTTTTCTTTTTTTTTCTTTTCTTTCTTCTTTTTCATCTTTTCTTCTCTTTTTTTTTTTCTTTTTTCTCTTTTTTTCTTTTCCCTTTCTCTTTTTTTGTTTTCTTATTTTCTTTGCGTTCCTATTTACTTGCCTATCGTAAATAAAGAATTGACATAAAGCAAAAGGATAGACAATAACTCTTGATTTTCATTGACAGCTCAAAACATTGGTTTACAAGATGGTGTTGTAATACTAATGCAAAGAAATATAAATACATAATGCATGCCCTAAGAATACATCAATGCTCCTAGTGCCCGCGAGACATCGTTCGGTCTTGCCGCGGGCCTATATGCTAATCTCTTTTGGAGCCTATCTAGGTCGGACATGACTTGATGTACAAAGAATTTCACCGCTGACACAAAGGTTCCCCGGGACATATCTTCACATAGCTGGCTCTTCCGGGTGATGTACTGAGCAATGTGGACAATTTTCTCTCGAATAACCCCTTTCTCTTGAAGCAATCGGCTGATCTGTTCGGTGCGAGCATCTAAAGTGCGTTGGTTCTCCTTTTATATTTGTTGTAGCTCAAACTCTAGCCGAGCCATATTCGTGTAACAATGTTCTCTTTCTTCTTCGAGATCTTTGATGACCTTGTTACTTTTGACAGTGGCTGTAACAATCTTCTTTCTCAGTCGAGCTACCTCAAACTCATGCTTATCTTGTAGCTGCTGAACCAACTTGGCTCTTTCCTCGGCATCTCTGGCCATTTGCTTCCGAGCTCTGATTAACTCCTTTTCTACTTTGTCTAAGTCGAAGTTGTAGTCATTCACCTTGCGCCGAAGAGTTTCAATCAATTTCTTATCTCGGCCTAAGCGAACAGGGGTCTCGGATGCAATTTTCATCTTAGCAACCTGAGCCTTCAGCATTTCATTTTCTTTCTTCAGCTGCTTTTTTTCTCCTTCGTCGGATGCGGCCTGCAAACCGCTCTCAAATTGGAGATCTCTCAACCGTTTTTCCAGCAAGCTGATCTTGGCCTTATATTCACTTTCTTTGGTAGGCTAATTCCTGTTTTCCTTAGATTGCTCCACCAGATCCTGCAATGTGAGGTCTTTTCGAAGGCCTGTCAGGCTCAATACCCCGTCGATACCATGCGGAATACCCGGACGACACTTCACCTCGAGCTCTATTCTATACACAAGTATCTACCTTCAAGTTCTGACATTCATTCCAAATCTGACGGACCTTTGCTTCCGGGAATTGCCCATCCGGACTAATCTCTATCACTTGTAAACTGAGGTCTTCATCCTTTAGTATAACTTGACATCTACCAAGCTGTCGCAGTGCCCTGTACGGGGCATAAGGCTGGATACTTTTTAAACCCATGATAAAAAAGTGTGACCCTTCTGTCGGCATATAAATTACCTCGTCAAGAGGTAACCAATCATATGTCCATTCAATCTGGCCGTCGGTCAATGATCGTAGATGCAAATCCAATCCTTTACTCCCTCTGGCAATTTAACTTCTTTTGTTCTCGTGTACAATTTTTCAAGGCACGTTCTTCCAGTAGGCCCATAGCTTGAGAACGAAGGATGATCAATCAACCAAATCTGCAAAATTAAGTTGCATCCCTCAAAGAAGTTGGCTCCAGCTTTGCATGCAGTCAAGGCACGGTAGATGTCTACTAAAATCATTGGAGCTAAAGTACAATTGTCTTGTACTACCAAAGTGCTTGCTACCCCGTCAACCTTTATGTTGATGTGCCCATCTTTTCTCGGAAATACGATAACTCCGAGAAATGCCACTAAGAAAGAAAACCGTCGATTCTCCTCCCACTTTGCTCGGTTGGACTTGCTACACAGCTTGTTTGTGGAGTCGTTGAAACCCCCGACATGTCCGTATCTGCTATAAATGAAGTTTAGGGAGCAAAATCCTTTCATTAAGGCGAAAGGTTCATTAAGGCGAAAGGTTCATTCAATATTGTGCTCATCCTGCACATTTATTAAGGCGATTTTATTCAGAAAGAGAAAAAATCTTTCTCAATGCAAATTTTCATTTTTGAAAGAGACATGACTCCTGAAGTGGCCATTTTTGCCAAAACAGCCTTCCGGCGTCCTTTCGGAACATTCGGCTATTTCCAAAAATAGCAATCACTCCGATTATTTGAAAAGAAAATCTTTTTGGTCTTTTTCTAAAAAGGTGTGGTTGGAGCCGTTCAAGGGTTGCCTACGTATCCCGACTAATGGCGAGAATCAAACCTGTATAGTTCGGTCAGATTAGTTGACCAATTATTTCAACAACAAAACCATTTTTTTCAAATTTTCAGATTTTTCGAACACGCTCTCTTTCCATTAGTTCCAATTTCTCTCTTTTCTTTTCAACACTTTTCTATCTTCGGGAATTTTGCCGGTCCGCAAAACGATCAAGGACAATAAAATGCAACACATAATATGCTCGGTCTTTTTTCAAATACCGGGTCACCTGTCCTAGACGGACCCAACCCCTGTGTTGAGTCCCCTAAGTCAGATATGATGCAAATAATCGTTCTAGACCTATGTTCAACATCTTATAGTTTTCATAGAATGCTAGACCGTGTACCCGAGCGGACAACTTAAATCGAGGAGGGGGCTACGTACCGGTGACTCGCAGAGTCAATCGGCTTTGTAACTTATCCGGCCTCTGTTTCTTAATTTTGGGGTAACTTAACAGAAAGGGGAGTCTCAACCAGTAAGCACATCCTCGGGGTGAAGAAGAGAAGGTTTTCGGCACAGTTTTTATATACAATCCACGTAGTATCAAAGCGGTAAAACACATAGAATGTTGTTCAAATCATATAACGAAGTCAAATAATATCAAGAACGGCAATTCTAAGGAGCTCGAGTTCTTAAACCCTGAAACTGAAGTTCTGGGTTGGGGTCCCCAGCAAAGTCGCCAGAGCTGTCACACCTCCCTTTTTACTACCCCACACAATATGTATGCCTGAATAGAGGCTCTTGTACCGATCCGTTTGGAAAGATACGCAGGGTATACCTCGATGTTCAAATACCCGGGACGGATATAATAGCAAAGAGGAAGGAGTTTTTCCACTTAAAGGACAATCGGTTCGGGATTTTTGTTTAATTATCAGAGTCGCCACTTGGGAAAACAATGGTGTCCCAAGTCACCGGTTAATCCCGAATCCGAGGAAATTGACTCTTTTATTAATGTCCGCGAAACAAAGATCTGGATAAGGAACTCTGTTAACCCGGGAGAAGGTGTTAGGCACTCCCGGATTCCGTGGTTTTAGCACGGTCGCTCAATCATCGTTCTTAACTTTTGTTTGACTCGTTACAGATTTTAACAATACGTATGTGCTTTTACTTTAATATTTTATAGAATTGCGACATCGCGAAAACGCACTTTGAGTCACACCGTAACCAGTACGCCTGTGACCTTTGGTACATTTCGGCTTTGCCGAGATTTATGATTTGAGTTGCACCAAGTGCACACTCGTTCATAGGGAAAGTATATTAAATCGTGCCCTAAAAGGTCTATCGGTTTTTAATTGTTTTGGGTGAGGCTATGGAGTTTGCTAATAGCCTTCTCGGGTCTATTTGTGTTATCTTATTACTAAAAGGGGCCCCGCTATTTAGTGTTGTGCGAGGCTCATCCCAATTATCTTTTAAAGTCCAATCCTATTGTTTAACTACAATTTCTATATATGTTCTTTCCTTAATCATTTTTGGTACTAAATATTCCAGGCCCATATTATTTCTGTTGTTATTGGGCCTGGATCTTTGGAATGAGTCTTAATGCATTATAAACGTGTCCAGGTCTTTAGAGACCCAGACTTGACCTGGGCTTTCAATTGCCAGCCCAGCAGTCATGTGAACATGGTCCAGGCCCATGCTACTTATCTGGCCCAAACTCATTTAAAATAGCTAAAGCAGAAATGTAAATAGAACAAATATACAAAATAAGAATGAACTCAGAATGTTTTTATTTATCAGAAAAGGGAAGTCAATATACAAATTATCAGCATTGATTATGAGTCAAATATCTACTGTACACGAAGCTTGAATTAACAGACTATCTCTGACTTTGACCTCTATTAACGAGTTTATACTATCATTCTAGTTATCTATCAATTGAAAAAGGAATTTAAGAAATGGTTTGATTATACTAGATTAAGAAGAACTATTCACATATGTGCAATTACGCTACTAGTTTCATTATGAGTTAAGCCTCCTTTTATATCACATCTGATTCTAATTGAGTTGTTATATTATCTAGTTATTTTCCCCTTTTAAGATTACTCAAATCTGAACCTTAAATTTTAAACAGACCATCTTCACAAGTATGATTTATACAGCAAGATTACTTAATTGACGACTCAAGTACTCACATCTCAGCGATCCAAAGGTTTTAACATGACTAAATAGTCGGTTTTACTGTGACTTAGTTCATTGCAGTATTATTAACCCAGTTATAAACGATTCACTCTAATGTTTTTCTATTTCCAGGCTTATCTATGTGTAAAGTGCAGATCTACAATATAAGTGTGATTATGTGATTACGATTTATGACGTTAATGTGACTATCAGTTAACGGTTTGAAGAAGTGATTAATTAACTTATGTTTTAAAGTTTTTACCTATTTAACTAAGTGAGAGGCTATTATGACTATGCTACTACTACAATACTAGCTATTACAATATTTTATCTTTGTTTTTCTGCTAGCGTATACTACACTATATCAGTACTACAGATCTAAGCCAAAAAACTAAATAGCTATGATGATATTAAACTAAAAATATACAATGTAAAACATGAATTGAGCTGGAACTTCATTTTATTTCAACCAAATCATCAATACAGCCTCATTTGGAATAGAAGTGTACCTGGATCAACAAGTAACAACCAATGAGTCTAGGGGGTAAGGCAAGTAAGCAACAGCAATAACTCGAACATCAAATGCAACAGTGAGATTGAATATCCACGAATAGAAAACCACAGCAAGAGCAAGTAGAAATCCAAGCGACACTCGAGCAAAAACCCACAAGATCAGATGAATATATCAAAGTTCTCACTCGAAATAATGCAGGAAAAGCCTATTGCTATATTACTACTATTTTTTCTGAACTTTTTCTTCAAAAGCCAGCCCCTAATCCACTCTTTTTTGGGGTATATATAGTTGTAGGAAAGGCCGGTGACTTGGGGAGAAAGTATGGGACTAAATCCCACTTCTCCCCCTTTAAAAATATTAAACTTACACTTAGCCCCTCTATTTCAGTTATCAAATCCCTTCCAGCATGTCCTGGAAGGTTCTAAAAGATTCCTTTTGAGGCTTTTTACCAAGGTATCCCTAAGGGTTAAAGATTTTTACAGATTTCCCTTTTTAGGGAGACCACTATACCCTTAGACTTCTGCAAAATTGCAGAAATCAGGGGTACAAATGACTCCCTTAACCCTATATGTCTATACAATTCACCATTTTACCTTTTTGGTTTCCCTTTATGCCCTTAATGATTTGGCTGTTTTACCCGACCTACCTAGGTCAGGTATTCACATTTAGGACTTATTTAACCTATGGCCAGTCCTTGCATTGGAATTTAAGGACTGGCCAGTTCTACTATTTAGAACTTAGCCTCTTTTTGTTTCATTTTTAGTTAACTAACCCTTTATTTCAATTCTAAGGCTAATTGCAGGACTAGCCTGCTTTATTATTGTATTTAAACTATTTAATTTTTAACCAGTCTCATGTTGAGACTTAGCTTGGGTAATTGAACCCATTTGCTGAACACAATTGGGCCCAAAGCCTTTGCAGGCTTGGCCACTTGTGGTTTAGGGCTCAAAATGAGCTTGGGCAAGTCTGGTATTGCAGACTTAGCCAATCTTTTGCATAATCTAACCTTTTAACTGATCACAAGCTGGGCTAAGGTCTTTGCAGACCTAGCCACCTGAGATTCATGGCTCAAATGAGCCTTGGTGAGTCTGCATTTGCAGACTTAACCAATTTTGCACAACTAGCCCCTTTTGAGATGGACCAGTGTGTTTGGACCTTGTAGAGTTGGTCAATTTGTAAAATTGACCACTCTTTTGGTCACTTATTACCTAATAACCTATGTTTGTTTAACTTTCAGTCTTAATCCTATTTCAAAACTAACCATTTTTTAGGGAACCTAGCACTAGCAGCTATAACCATTCCCCTAAAGTTACTAAATATTAAACACATGCTCATGCTAACAAGAACTACAGAAAACTCAGTCATTTTTAACATGTATTGCACACATAGCCGCACAAGGTCAAGCAATGTGCATCAATCAACCAAAACTCAGAAAGGAAAATTTGATATGGTTGAATCTTAGTTAATCAATTAACATTATCCAATTTCATGTGACAAAGTGTCAACCTATGTCAATTTAGACTTAGTTACTACTAGCTCAAGTCAGATGACAGTTGAAAAACTTCACAACTTTAATGGTTCATGGCACAGGCACACACAAAAGTATAGACTATCACAAACAGTCAACAAGAAGGATTTAAGCATGGCTCACAAGAATCTATGGATCTATGATATCACTTAGACACACTATACCAACCCATTTTCAATGCAATTCATGACAAACCAGATGAAGAATGTGGAACAGAAGGACATGGAGAAGATAATGAAGAAAGAGTCTTGAATCTAACATGCCACAAGACAGGAGAAAGATCATGGACATTAAAATGCATGTGAAAGACCTCTGAGGGTGTTATTAGAGTAAAAGTCCTTAAGTAGACATGAGAATCAAATTGCTAATCCTAGAATCATGCTAAGAAGGGAAAACAGTGAAAACATGGAAAGCTGAATAGAACAAATCCCAATCGAGAGTTAAACAACTAAAACATGAATGGAAACAACAGAGATATCTAATTTTAAAGATGAGATGTTGAAGACCAAACAAACAGGGAAACTTATAACCAAGGGTGAAGAATACACAAAGGCGACTTAATATGAAGATGAAAAGGAGAAAAAAAAGCATGCATGACATTAGAAGAAGAGTTACGTTATAAAAGCTAAAACAGATCGAAAACCATATAATTGAAGAAGAGAAGAGAATCGAAGTAACTTTTGACTTATCAGAGAAATAGAGCATGACTTTAAACAGACAAACAGAAGAACAAACATATAAGAGATGAGAAATAATGGTCAAACATTTAAAGAATCAAAAGAGAAGAACAGTCATTCTTTTAAACAGATCAAAACCACAAGTCAAGAAGACGAAGAAAAGACAGATCTTTGAACTTAGAAGAAGAAAGAATCATGATAGATAGAACAGAGGAACCAAGTCAAAACAAGAAAACCAACAAGATGAACAAAACCCTAATACTAGCAAGCTCTTCAAAGCAGAAAAATAACGAACAGAAAACCCTAGCACTAACAGGCTCTTAGAATCAAAGAAACAAATAACACAGAGAGAGATATAGAAGATGAGCAGGTTAAAAACCCTAAACTAACAAATAAAACACAAGATATAGAGAATCTAAGGAACAAATAGAAACATAAAGGTTGAAAGATGAACAAACAAAACAGAGAAAGCAAAAATAAAACATAAAAGGCGGGGTACTTAGCTTAGCAGGGCCTGTCCCCCGAGCTTTGCTCTTTTCCTCTTTTATTTCTTTTCATGTCTTTTTCCAGACCTTTGTTCTTTTTCTTTTTTTGTTTTTTTTTTCTCACTTTTTCTCTTTTTTCTGGTTTTTCTTTTAGACTTCAAGGCGAAGTCTTTAGGGTTTTTGGTTGTAGTGGGGTGTTTGGGAGAGGTAAAGGTCAGATCTTTGAAGGGTTCGAGTTTTGAGTCGCCGGAGTTAGGGTTCCGGCGACTTTGTTTTGGATATTCGAAGAGCTCCGGGGAGATTCGAGGGAGGTGAGTGGTATGGTTGGATAGATCGGACCAAGACGGTCCGTTGGCATTGGTTTGGAAGGGATTCTCATTGTTTGGTGGTCACCGGAGGTAGGTTCCGGTGACCGGCTTTTCAGGAAAGGGGTCTGTTCTAGGGTGTTCTAGGGTTCGAAGGTTGTTTGAGTTTGAAAAAGAAGAAGAAGAGAAGAGGAGAGGTTAGAGGGTGGCCGGAGACCACCGTGGGAGGTGGTGGCCTCCATGGCCGGCTAGGGTTAAGAAGATGATGAGGGATGAAGATGAAGAAGAAGAGAGACGGGAGAGAAGGGTTTGCGGGCGGCTAGGGTTAGTATGAGTTGAGAATGGCCGTCTCTCTTCAGACATAAGCCTTTCATAGGCAAAGGGGTTGAGGAAATCTGGACCGTTGATCTGATGAAGATCAACGGTCGCCAACCGCGTTACTTAAACGGCATCGTTTAGTCGCTAAGGAGACCAAAGGTCTCGCCCGTTAGATCATTTCAAACGGACGGGCGAGATCAAACCTATTTATTTTAATTAACTAATAAGTTCCGCTATTATTCCAACCGTTGGATTCATCAAGATGGACGGCTAAGATTGAGTCTCACGTCTCAATTAATTAAATAACCCTGGATTGATTCTCAGCCGTTAGATTAAACCTGATGAACGGCTGAGATCAAATCCACTGGTGGCCATGGACCGGATCTCCTTGGGCCAATGTGTTTGGGCCTTTTAATTCAATTCCTTTTGGCCCAAAACAATTAAACCCAATGTATTTTTTGTATTTTCTGATTGTTTTAATTATTTTATGCACTTTCTTTTGTATTTTTGTTTTCTTTTCTTTTTTATTATTTAAATTATTAAATTTCCTACTTGTACTAATTTTCTAATATTTTTTGGAAATGTTCTACTATTTTTCCCTAATTCCGCTATTAATGCTCTTTTTTGTTGATTTTCTATTAACTACTTAATTCAAAAATGCATGTATTAAACCTTTTTTTTTGTTTTCTAATTTTAATTATTCAGACACATAAAATGCATTCAATTTCAAACAAGACATGTAATTACACTCAAAAATATTATTTTGTTTACTTTTGGAATCTTGTTTGCCTAGTGCAAAAATCATGTGCTCACACTGGTATTAGGATATTTCCTTCTTCGCATTAGTGGGAGGACCCTCGAACACAAAGTTTATAATGTGTTGAAGTAACTTCCTTATACGCGAACGCGTAGACCAAGTCGCGAAAGCGAGGTAGTGGGGGCTATTCTTTCCCGAACGCATTCTTAGCCATGCAAACAAGGCCAAGTGGCTTGGAGGGGAGGGTAGGTGCCTTACGCGAACGCGACCGGTAGGGCGCGAACGTGAGGGCTCGAGAAGCTATAGCTTCGCAATCGCGAGCCCCTTAAATCGAACGGGAAGGCCTAACAGCTTGACCCATCGCGAACGCAAGAGGTCTGTCGCGAACACATAGAATTAAATTGCCTAGTTATTTTAAGTTTCAAAAATATAATGCATTTCGGGATTTCTAAAAATTTCACAAAACCTCTTCTTCTCCAAAGCTCCTAGGTGATCCTTGAAGCGATTCGTCACCATAATCTCTTGGGATAGTAATCTTCAACTTATTTTCTTCCATTTCCATCAACATCTATTGAATTTCTAGGCATAACATGTGATTAAGGGTAGAAATTAGGGATTTGGTAAAGTTAGCACTTTTTGATTAATTGTGATTTAGACCTCGTTTTGGGGTTAAATTATGGAAATAATTATATATTTGGGCTCGTGGGTGAATGGGTGATTTGATATTTGGTCTGAACCTCATGTTTTGATCAAGCGAGCCCGGGGTTGATTTTTGCGTTTTTGGGAAGAATGATTGGAAAGCTATAATTAGGCATTGGATTCACATTGTTTAGCATTTATTGATGTTATGAAGTCATTTATGTATAGATACAACTGATTTGGAGCCAAATTTGAGAGGAAAAGCGGTAATTGAAGATTGAGTTGGCCGTAGAAGTTTGAAGTAAGTGTTCGGTCTTACCTTAGCTTGAGGGATTAGGAGTTGAGTCTTTTCTACTATGTGTTTCTTGTTGAGTACGACGTATAGGCATGATGACAAGTATCTATACGTTGGTGTCGAGCATGACTGTGAGTCTTAAATTGATACTTGTTGAATTTTTTAATAATGCTATGATTGCAATAATGAGTAAATTCATGGAATTGAGCAAAGGCATAGTTTATTTTCGTGGAAGTTACTTATTAGTTAGAAATAATGATAATATAGATGGTTAGAAGTTGATTTGAGATTGGTTATAGCTGATTCTCCATTGATGGGATGTATATACTTGTACTGTTGAGTTCCAATGCCGGGATTGTTGTGATGATTACTGTAAGCTGTATATTTGGAATGGGTTGCACGCCGCAACATTTTTATTAATGCATACCTATATGGATCGGGTTGCACGTCGCAATAGATACTGTATTGGATTTGGTTGCACGCTGCCACAGATTATATATTGGATCAGGTTGCACGCCGCAATAATTATTATATTAGATCGGGTTGCACGCCGTAATAACTATATATATATATGGTTGCACACCGCAACAGTAGTATTATTACATTGTTTAGATACTGCATTGTTCTTTCATAGTTATCTGGTTTCTGCTAGGTTGAGTTGTTCCTCCCTTTAAACTGCTTATTACCTATTAACTTTTCCGCCATATGTTATATAACTGCATAGGTTTATCTGGAGTCCAGTCCTAGCCTCGTCACTACCTTGTCGGGGTTAGGCAAAACACTTACCAGCGCACGGGGTCGGTTGTGCTGATGCTACACTCTGCACTTATGTGTTGATACCAGAGCAGCATTTGGCTTGCATCAGTAGTTCGGGATCCAACCTTCAGTCCACTGACACATCGAGTAGCCTTGCAGACGTCCACAGGCCTGACGTCACCTTTATCTTATTTTACATTATGTTATCTCATGTATCCGAGACAAACAACTTTACTTTTTCCTTCAGACTGATATATGTAGTATTTGTAGTAGTCAGTGGATGTTATGACACCTGGTTCTAGGTAGAGACATGAATTGGCTTCTAGACATTTAGTTTTCATATCTATTTAAGACTTTCACTAAATTTTATCTTCCGCTCTAATTTAAATGCTTATTCAGTGATAATTCAATTGTTTAAACATGAATTAAAATGATAGGGGTTAATGGTTTTAAAGTTCATGGCTTGCCTAGCTTCCACGAGTAGGGGCCATCACGACTCCCGAGGGTGGATATTCCGGGTCGTGACAAACTGGTATTAGAGCTCTAGGTTACATAGATCTCACAACTCACGAACAAGCTTAGTAGAGTCTGAGGGATTAGTACGGAGATGTCTGTATTTATCCCATAGGCTACAGAGTTAGGAAAATTTCACATTTGTTCTTTTTTGTCGTGCGAATTTTCTTCTTTGGATTTCTACTCTATTCTTTTGCAGATGGTGAGAACATGCACTTCCTAATCTATCGCTCAGCAGCCCAAGCCCCCAGCAATAGTTTCCACTAGGGGCAGAGGGCGAGGCTGAGGTAGGGGCATAGCTCAGCCCCGAGAAACAGCACCAGTGGCAGAGCTTTGGGTTGATTTTGACGATGAGGTTCGGGTCCCAGCAGTTTCGGTGGGCCCAGCTCAGGTCCTAAAGGGTTTATTACTACCCCAGTTCTTCAGGACACTCTGGTCCGATTGTTGGACCTCATGGAAAGTGTCACTCGAGTAGGTTTGCTTCATGTAGCACCAGATATCTCTCAGGTTGGAGGAGAGGCTTAAGCTCCTGCTACTCGCACTCTGGAGCAAGTATTTAGATTCCAGCGGTTCAGCCAGTTGGAGTAGTTCAGTCGGGTGCAGTAACTCAGACCGGCCATAGAGCGGCTATGTCTGCTGATGCTTTGTGGATACCGGATAGTTTCACCAAGCTCTTCACTTCTACTTTCAGTGGTGCTTATAGTGAGGATCTGTCACGACCCAAACCTGGTCGTGATGGCGCCCAACCCTAAATCTAGGCAAGCCAAACCAACAACTGTTTCCACATTTAAAGACCAGTCCCAAAAGGATAATTTCAAGAAGAATATGAGAGTCAATAATAATACTCCAATAATAATAGTAGAATCAAATACTGAGAAGTGCGAACATCGAAAATGACACTCCCAAAGATCTGGGGTCACGAGTCTAGAGCCTCTAAGCAAAAACGGAATAGTAATTAGGAATAGTGAACAAAATACTCAAGTCCGGAAGTATAATAGGAATACTGAATAAAAAACTCAAGTCTGGAAGTATATAAAAAATAAACTGAAATAAAGAGAGAAGCTAGGTCCTGCGAACGCCAGCAGCTACCTCAGCAACTCGAATACTCTGATATAAGCTGGACTGCTCGTCTAACCCTCCTGCGTACCTGAATCTGCACACAAAGATGCAGGGAGTAGGGATGAGTACTAAGTACTCAGTGAGTAAAAAGTATAAAAAATAGCTGAAAGCAGGAAATCCACAGAATACCACAGAGTGAAGCTAAAACTACAGTCTGATACCTACCACGAACTAACAACAATAGCAAACCACAAATATCACAGGTAATTTACAATGCATGAATGCAATGCAATGCACATGATCGCTACGGCGTGTAGCACGATCCGTTTAACGTCGACGTCGCTCACTGGGGCTGTGTACAGACTCCGGAGGGGCTCCTTCAGCCCAAGCGCAATATTCATATATTCCGCTGCGGCGTGCAGCCCGATCCAACCTCGGTCCACAACATGCATATGAGTCACACAACAATTCAATTTACTTATTTGCAGGTTCCAGTTTATTAACAATGAAAAATACTTTAATTTTATTTAATTTTCCAAGAACAGGTGACTTAGCATTTCATAATAGTGAGTTCAAGCCAGGACTGAGATCAATGATTTTTCAAATCAAGCTATCACATAGATATCTATCCCCTAGGGATACTACAGGTCGGCACAAGGCCCCAAACGTGGCTTATAGCCCACATATACTTGACAGAGGGTGTGTTTCAACCGTCAATATTATATTATTCATATTCGGGATGGACCAAGTCTCAATCCTTAGTCATTACCAATCCCGCACCTGCCATGGGGTGCAAGTCACGCCATAATAGCGTGACAATGTGCTAAGCCGGGGTTTCGAACCCTCAGGCTACCATATACACTAACTACTCACCTCTAGTCGATCGTGGACTCATCCGCGATGCCTTTTCCCTTTGGATTTGCCGCCTCGTACGTCGAATCTAGTCAAAACCACAGCAATTACATCAATATGGGTCAAAGAAACATAACCAAATCAAATTTATTTGACAAAACACAATAATACACGAAGTTGGTAAAACCTGGGCCCCGAGCCCACTTCTCGAAAAATGCTGAAATTCATACCCACGGATTCCTCATCTCACCACGAGTCTGTGCAAATAGAATTTATCGAAATCGGAGTTCGAATGGCCTTTCAAAACCCAAAAACTCGTTTTCATAGTTTAGGCCCTAATTATTCACAAATTTTGGTGTTGATTCTAGCATGAAATTGTGTTTTGAGTCAAGAAACTTACCTCCAACAATTACCCGTTGATTTCTCTCTTCAAAGCTCCCAAAGCCCTCTCTAGCCGAAGTGAAAATAGTGAAAATATGATTAGGGTTGCGTCTGAAATTAACTTAAACTGTTCTGCTCAGAAGCCTCCTTCTATGCGATCGCAATGCACCTATGCGATCGCATAGAGCAAAATTTCCGGCCATTTTTCCCTTCTATGCGATCGCAATACCTCTATGCGATCTTATAGAGCAATCTCCCAGGGCCACAAGTTTCTTCTCTGCGATCGCAACACTGAGTATGCAATTGCACTGTGCAACCTGCTAAACCTATGCGATCGCACCCTATTTTATGCGATCGCATAGTGAAATTACTCACACTCTCCAGGTTCTTCTATGCGATCGCAATGACCCTATGCGATCGCATAGAGCAATCACTGACTACAATTTTCTGCTGCAACAACCAAGTATAAACGTTTCCGTTAGGCGTCCGAAATCATCCCAAGGCCCCCGGGACCTCAACCAAAAGCACAAATACATCACATTACTTTATTCAAACTTGCTCGCAACATAAAAACACCATCGTAAACATCAAAATCATCAAATTCTCACGGATTCAAGCCTAAGATTTATTAAAACTTCCGAAACTAACATTTGATCTAAAACCCGAACTAAATACCTCCGAATGACCTGAAATTTTTCACGCATATCCAAAATCACCTAACGGAGACTGTAACTCTCCGGATCAAAATGTCACCTACCATTCGGAATTCGCCGAAATTCAACCTTAGCCAATTCAATCCTAAATCTACACCGGACCTCCGAATTCGATTCTGATTGCTCTCCTAAGTCATAAATCATCCCCCGAAAGAATTCAAATCGTCAGAATTCCATTCCAAGCTTTCTAACTCATCGGTCAACATTCGGTTGACGTTTCCTAACTATTCTTCTCATAAAGAGGTTTATTGCCTCATTTCTATCTAAATTCCATCCGATTTGCTTCTAACTCTCCAAACATATATAAATTAGCATATTAAGGTATAAAAATAAATAAAACAGGGCGATAACTCCTGTAATGATGGGTCAGGTCATTATAGGATCCCTAGGATTACCTAGACAGTTTCCACGAGGTTATCAGGAACATGGGTATTGTTGAGACCAATGGGGTCAATTTTGCTACATTTCTCCTATGTTGATCTTCCAAGACTTGGTGGAAGGATTATTGCTTAGTTAGGTCAGTCGGGTCGCCATCTTTGACTTGGAGTAGTTTACCCTATTATTTCTAGAAAAGTTTCTCCCCATTAATCAGAGATAGGCCTACCGGAGGCAGTTTGAGCGCCTCCAGCAGGGTTCCATGATGCCTCGTCTGGAGGCATAGATTCATATGGTAGAGGCCATCCTCCTAGGACCTTTCAGTCAGCTCTTCAGGTTTCTTACGGTGCTCTAGGTAGTCGTGATTCTCGCATGCAGTATTCTAATCAGCAGCCCTATAGTGGGTCACCATCTCATATTGGTGCACCACCGCTCCAGAATATTTGGGGTGGTCATTCAGGTCGCCGGGGCAGTCTCAATTTCCTCAGCCACAATATTCAGGTGGATGTTATGAGTATGGTCATATCGTGAGGGCTTGTCCAAGGTTAGTGGGCACTCAATCATAGTATCAGGGTTCTCGTGCTATGATTCAGGCACCAGATGTTCCACAGACCGCCCAGCCAGCTAGAGGCGGGGTTAGAAGTGCTAGAGGTGGAGATAAAGGATTTAGAGGTAGAGCTCAGGCTGTCTGAGGTGGAGGCCAGCCAGCTGCAGGCCATCCCAGAGAGGTGGTTTAGGGTGGTAGGGCTATCTGTGATAATTATAGTGCTATCTATCTTTCAAAAAATCATGTGCATCATTCTAGAGCAAAGCATATAGATATTAAGCATCATTTTATTTAGAGATCATGTTCTACGGAGACATAAAAATAGCTTTGTTGGCACCTCTACTCAATTAGCTGATACTATTACGAAGCCCTTGTTGGAAGAAAGATTTTGTACTTTGAGAAAATTACTAGGTATTATTTGCTTTCTAAAAACTCTTATTGTGCTCAATTGTTTTAAAAAGTTCTTTATTTTTTTTTCACATGCATTAATTACGCCCCCGATTTTTTCCCTCTCTTTTCACTTTGTTCACAGCAGTTCACAGTCAGAAGATGGACAGTCAATCATCACATCTTCTCAACTGACACATTTCCTTTTCTGTACATAAACCATCAAAACTCTCTTCTTAAGTTAGAAAACCTCTTCAGTCACCCTCATCCCCATCTCCTCCCCAAAACCTTGTGCAAAGCTCCTCTGCTACAATGGAGAAACATTACAAGAACCCCTCTGCCTCTACCAGGAAAAGCACCCGCTCTAAGGCAAAACCCCTTTCTGCGCCCCTGAGTAAGTAGACCTGTGATCTGATCACTCTGAAGGCTTTGCCTCTTCTCAGGGTGATTTCTCCGAATATTCTCAACTTCTAGGAGAAAAAGCCTCAGGAAAATGACCCATGGAAAATCCTCTTATCTCATCCACCCTAAAGAAATCAAAGGTTGATTTCTCTGCCTCTTTCGATTCTGACCTAAATTTCTGGGATACCCCAAATAGGGATCTTTATCTTTCTCTCAAGGATAAGGCCATCACCCATGGAAGAGTCGTAGATCTTGATGATATGGAAGCCCTCAACTGTAAGGTTAAAGAACTCTTTGTTTATCAAGGTTGGGAAAAAATTTCTCTCTATTTCTCCGCCTAAAGTTTATGAACCCTTAGTTAGAATGTTTTATGCCAATCATCGCTCTAGTAAACCAGAAAAGCTGGAATCTCTAGTACTAGGTAAACACATTGTTCTTGATTGTGCCTTGCATGACTCACTTCCAATGTCGTTGCTCTGGTTTCCCTACTCTCTTTAAAAATGTGCGGCCTGAGAACTTTGAAATTTCTTTTGACCAAGCCAAACAATGCATTGTTGAGTGTCCCTCTAAAACCCTTCCAAACCAATTGGGTCCAAGTGATGTAAGTTTTGAAACTCGGGTTCTGGCCCATATTGTGGCAACTACCCCTGCTTTCCCACACTGGTTCCTTCTCTACCTTCTCTCAAATGGATATATTCTCCGTCTACTATCTCATGACCAAACACAAACTCAAGCTTTTCTTCTGGGTCAAAAATTTCATGATACAAAGTGCTGAAGATCCCACTAGTTTACCCTATTGTATGGCAATCACCCATATTTTGGAATCCCATCAACTTTCATTGTCAGATTATCCCTTCATTAATGCCTCCATAAGCTTTTTCTAGTATAGGCTATATGAGTATCAAGGGCTCCTGGGTTAAGAAAAGTGAGGGTGAAGTATAGCATGCTCCTATGGAAATCAAAACTTCTTCAGTTTTTCCTCCTCCTACTCTTGTCAGTTCCGAGCTGAGTGAGAAGCTTAGCTTCATTGATTCCAAACTCTCTAACATCAAGACCCTTCTGTCCGCTACTCAGTCCACTGTGGGTGACATTCATGCTATTTCAAAGGAAACAGGGTCTGACATGTCAAAAATTAGAGTTGCTATCTCAGAGTAAGGGAGCATGCTGTCAAAGCTTTCAAGGATGTTCACGATAGGATGGAACGAGCGTCGCTGCAAATACCAACTTCAAACAGTTGAAGGAGGCCATCAGCAACACTCTTACCTATTTACTATGCCGCTAGTGTGGATGTTTTTCAAAACTATCTTTTTGCAACTTATTTTGGTGGTTTTGTGGGTTGTGCCCTTGGATAATTATGTTTTTTTGCTACTATGGGTTGTTTCATCAGCCGCTGGATAACTATGTTTTCTTTCTGCTAGTTGTTTTATTACTATCTATGTTTCTTTCTTATTCCTCTTTGTTAATGTCAAAGAGGGGGAGAAAAATATGTTATGTGTAGTATATGAACATGTACATGTTATGTGTAGTATATGGACAGGTACAAGTCGACTATGTGTGGGATGCGACCGTACACATTTTATAGGTAGCACTCTATATGTATACTGTACAGGTACAAGTCGACTGCATATATTAAGAGGGAGAGTTATGGACAGATACAAGTCGACTACACATTTTGAGGGGGGGAGTCATGGACAGGTCGAGTGCATAAGTTGAGGGGGAGTCAAGTCAACTAGTAAACACAGGGAAGTCGACTGCTGTTTACTTCTTTACACATAGTATATTATTTTGCCATCATCAAAAAGGGGAAGATTGTTAGATCATATTTTAATTGATACAATTAATATACATGCGCAGGAACTCAAAGAAATAAAGAAGAACTGGTGGAATGGTTCATGACGAACAAAGAAAGAAATCAATCAACATGAACTCAAGATTCAAGAAGCAAAGAAGACCGCTGGAATGGTTCATAATGAACAAGGAAAGAATTCAATCAACATGAGATTAGCAAATCAGGATTAGTCACATAAATCTGGGTGAAATCAAATCAGCGATACCAGTGATTAGCTGAGCTGGAATAATCAAGGCATGTATTATGGGCAGAATTAAGAATAAAAGATACGAGAAGATACGGGAAGCAACCACTTTTGGAAGATCCAATAATCAAGGAGAAATCAAGTAAAGTAATCTTTTGCCAAAGGGAAGAGATCAAGAGAAGCAACGGCTCACTCCTTATTCTTGGAAAGAGTAAATTCTTTCCAAGGATCAATACTCTTAGGTAGTCAAGCCTATACCGTCCATCATAGTATATATATTCCTTGTAAACCCTAGTTTAGATATACTTTGATCAAACCAAATCACTCTTTTTATTCTACTACAAACAAGCATAGTAGCTCACAAAAATTTATTGTGTAACAAGCCAGGGATAGAAAGAGAGCACACAATTGGCGAGGCATTGTATCAAAATGAGTGCTAGAGAAACTGATCGATTTACATCACATCTGTACTCGGAAGAAAACCATTTACTAGAAGAGAACTCCCTTTCAACCCCAAGAGGATTGGATTAGGATTCACATTGAATCTGAACCAGTATAAAAATTCTGGTGTCTTTAATTTCTGCAATCATGTTTTGCTAAAGTATCGTATCAGTCGACTACTCTTGTAATAGTCAACTTATAAACAATTAATTTTAATAATTTACAATTCACCCTCCCTCTTGTACTTTCAGTACCATCACATGCAACCTATTGTTTCTATCATACCTTGCACGACCTAAAGTTACTACTCCCTCCGTTTTAATTTATGCATACCTGTTTGATTGGGCACGGAGTTTAAGCGAAAAAATGAAGACTTTTGGAATTTATGGCCCTAAACAAGTCAAAAAGGGGCCCGCAGTATTTATATGGTTATAAAAGCTTCTCATTAGAGGTTAAATTGTAAGTTTAAGCTAAATTATTTACAAATTTAGAAATGATTCATTCTTTTTGGAACATACCAAAAAGGAAATAAGTTCACATAAACTGAAATAGATGGAGTAATACTTAATTTTCAGCCTTTATACATCTGCTATGGTACATATATTTCCTCAAGGACTAGGTGGGGCTACAAGTGTAAGAGTTTCTGAATTGGGATTTGGACAAACAAAATAGCTCGTTTTGCAGAGAATATTGCAACAATCTTAGCTACCACATAAGGCATTCTACTAGCTATGATCATGGTTTTAATTCATAAAGTCTGGGGCCAGCGCTATAGCAATGAAGAAGAAGTAGTGACATATGTAGGGAAAATATTATTCTTTATAGCATAGTCCCACTTTTTAGATGCACATCAATCTGTATATTCACGTTTGAATACACCTATAGAAAATTATATTTGAAAATAATGTAACCTTTTTATCAAGTACAAAGCAAATACTTTCATGCTCTATCCAAACTAGTGCAACAAGTTCACAAGTTCTGTTTTTTGAAGAATTAGCTTTAATGTTTTTCTAAATGATTGGCTATGCTGATAAATTTAGTTGAAAGGTTTTTGTGTTTTTGTAGGAAGGATTGATTTTGGGCTTGTTTTTTATCAATACAAAATTCCTTCGACTCATTGTAAATGATGGTGTTTCATTGGGCATGGATCTCAAAATGTTAAAAAAAAAATAACGTTTGTCATATATCAAAAGGACTCCTAAAAATTGTGGGTTTAAACGTGACATGATATTTCTATTACCATAAAAATATATCATTAATGGTAAATGTGACGACCCGGCCCGTCGTCACGGGAATTTCCACCCCGTTATGTTGTAATTACATATTTCATGCTTTTATATCAGTGTTAGAGTCTATCGGAGGAGTTAGGAGTGAATTGGATTGAAAATGAGGCATATAGCCTTTTTGAAGGAAACTTGAATAAGGAAAGCCAACCCGGAGTTGACTATTTAGTTAGAGAGGCTCGGAATCGAATTCTGATGATTCGGTCAGCTCCGGGAGGTCATTTGTGAGCTAGGAGAGCGATCGGAATTGAATTTGGAGGTCCGGTGTAGAAATAGGCTTGAATTGGCTAAGATTGAATTTTGGCGAAATCCGAACGGTAGGTGAGATTTTGATCCGGGAGTCGGAATGGAATTACGACAGTTGCAGTAGCTCCGTTAGGTGATTTTGGATGTTCCTGCAAAATTTCAAGTCATTCGGAGGTCGTTTGGCCGGGTTTTTGATCGAATGTCGATTTCGGAAGTTTTGAAGAAACTTAGGCTTGAATCCGTCCGAAATTGGTGATTTTGATGTTTAGGATGGTGTTTTTATGCTTGGAACAAGTTCGTATCGTGTTTTGGAGTATGTTGGTGGTTTTCGTTGGGGTCCCGGGGGACCCGGGGTGGTTTCGGGAGGTTAGACGGGAGGAAATTGGAGTTTGAGAGTTGCTGTCATGAATTGCAGCAGCATTTCCGCTCCTGCGGATTTGGAACCGCAGGAGCGGGACCGGAGAAGCGGAATTTGGACCGCAGATGCGAAAGGGGGCTTGGCCAGGAGGTTTCGCAGAAGCGGATGACTCGTCGCAGGAGCAGACTCGCTTCTGCGAGTCCTTGGTCGCAGAAGCGGAAAGGCGGGCGACTGGGGAGAATCGTTGGTGCGGAGGCTTGTTCGCAGGAGCGGTCTCGCAGGAGCGAGACCTGGGCCGCAGAAGCGGAGCTGGGCGGCTAGGAATGTTTTTGCAGAAGCGACCATTTGGTCGCAGAAGCGGCCTCGCAGAGGCGGATTTTGGTCTGCAGAAGCGGAAATCGCGCTTGTGTTAAAAATAACATAAGGGTTAAAATTTCATAAGTTGCAAAACATTTGTGGCTCGGTACTTGAAGGCGAATTGGGCGATTTGGGCGAGATATTGCTGGGATATCATCGGGTTATCATCGGAGGTGAGTTTTATGGTTCCTTTACGCGTTTTTATCATGAAATCCTCCTTTAATTCACGGAATTGGATCAAATTGTGGGGGAATTTAGCCTAAGCCAGGGTTTTGGTAAATTGCCGATTTGAGTGGGCAAATAGAGTCCGAATTTGGTAAATTTGATATGCCTAGACTCGTATTGAGACGAGGGTTCCGAATATGTAACTTTTATAATTTTTCGAGAAGCGCACCAAAAGTCGGGTTTTGACAACTTGCGGGTTTTGATATAATTTGGGTTATTTCGAATGAATTGCGTGAAATTAGCATATATTGATGCATTCTCTATGATTTTGAGCAGATTTGGCATCGGAGGAGATTGATTTGCGAGGCAAGCGCAAGGCGGATTGAAGCTTCTACCGGTTCGAGGTGAGTGGTAGTAGTAAACAATGTACTGAGGGTTTGAAACCCCGTACTAGCACTTCACAGTGCTATATTGAGATGAGACACGCGTTCCATGACGGGCGTGGTGACATGGTGATTGGGGGTTCGGACTTAGTCCTTCTCGACTAATAGTAAACGGTGTGTTATGACTGATAATAAGTTTATAACTGTGCAATTGGGCTGATAGCCATGTTTGGGGCCTTGTGCCGATCTGTAGAGCATTAGGGAACCTATAGAGCTAGGCGAGCCCTATATCATGTTGGAAACTTACACTCATCCGTAAAACTAGCTGAATAGCACATTAAGAGCAAGTAATAGATGTGTACTGTGAGAGACATATTACTTAGGGTGGAAATTCCCTAATTTATCTGAGTGGGCCTGAAAGGCCAATCCTATACTAATTGGGACAGAGTCGGACCCATTATGAGGTATTATGTATATATATATATATCTATATTGGATCGGGCTGCACACCGCAACAGTATATGTGTTGGATCGGACTGCACGCCGCAGTATTATTGCGCTTGGGCTGTAGGAGCCCCTTCGGAGTCTCAGTCGGCACACATTCTCAGTGAGTGCTGGAGTATATTATGGGATCGGGCTGCACGTCGTAGCAGTATAGTTAATATATATATATATATATATATATATATATATTGGATCGGACTGCACGCCGCAGTAATACATGTGTGGATCGGGCTGCACGCCGCAGTATTATAGTGCTTGGGCCTAGGGAGCCCCTCTGAAGTCTGTATACACCCCCAGTGAGCGTCGTCGACGTTAAATGGAGCGGGCTGCGCGCCGCATCGGTATATGTATTGGAGCGGGCTGCACGCCACAACATTAAACTTATTCATATCCTACTACCTACTTAAATACTTATACATTATAGACATAGGTATGTGTCTTTATATATATTGAGATGGCCGTACACCGTAGGGGTACGAGTGAGGGTTGGATCAGTGTGGAATCATGTAGAGATAAATGTGGATTGGAGATTAGAGTACTACCATAGTGATGACGTACCTATGAGGGTTGCCTTAGAACTGCTAAGTGATAGCACAGGAGTTCTTACTTTCAGTTATTATTTATTATTGTTACTCACTGAGTTGAAATATACTCACCCCACTCCCCTGCACTTTTTGTGCAGATTCACAGGTACCCGAGAGCGGTTGAGTTGTTGTTGCTGCCTGCGCACATCTACTTCTTGCGGAGACTACGAGGTAGCTGCCAGCGTCCGCAGAGCCTGTTTTCTCCTTCTTTATCATCTTGTTAATTTCCTATTTGCCTAGACTTGTTTGTATTAGGATGCTATTCTGTAGAGGCTCAGTCTCGTGACACCACGATATGGTTGGGACCGTATTTTGTATGTTTTACATTTCGCTTATCACCTGATATGATCGTTTATTGTTTAAGTTTAATTTTATTAATAACTGGCTGGTTTAAGGGATAATATGGTCGGGCTTGCCTAGCATTGTGTTGGGCGCCATCACGACCAGGGGTTTGGGTCGTGACAAGTTGGTATCAGAGCCTAGGTTAACAGGTCTCGCGAGTCATGAGCCGGTTGGTAGAGTCTCGTGGATCGGTACGGGGATGCTTGTAATTATCCTCGGGAGGTTGCAAACCTTTTAGGAAAAGTTTCAAATTCTTGGAATTCTTGTCGTATGATTACTTTTGACTTGAGCTGAACTTTGACATTCTATTCTCTCGCAGATGGCGAAAACTCGATCATCCGGACGTGGAGGACGACCACCACTACCACCACTAGAGGCCGTGGACGCGGCCGTGGTCGTGGGCGAGGCAGAGCATTAGGGGCAGCACCAGTTGACCCACTAGTTTCCCCAATTAAGGATCAGCCTCCAGCTATAGAGGCACCAGCTGTGCCTATTGTGATTCCGGGTCTTTAGGAGGCCCTAGCTCAGATTGGTTTGCACCGGCTTGGATCAGGAAGTCTTGGACACTACTGCCGTAGCTACATCACAGACCGAGGGTCGTCATCAGACCCCCGCAGCTCGAACTCCAGAGTAGGTAGTGTAGGGTCTACAAACACTCATATTCAGGGGGACAGGGTCCCAGCTATGACAGACGATGAGCAGCGTCGTCTCGAGAGGTTCACTAGGTTATCTCCTCCAGTGTTCATTGGTGCTCCTGGCGAGGACGCACATGGTTTTCTGGATAAGTGACGTCGGATGCTTCGTACGGCAGGGATCTTGGAGTCCAGTGGGGTATCTTTCACTACCTTTCAGTTTCAGGGGCCATCCTTCGCTTGGTGGGAGGCTTATGAGCGCCGCAGGCCAGCCGGAGCAGCACCACTATCATGGCCGGAGTTCTCCACTATGTTCTTGGAGAAATGGGTGCCTCGATCTCAGAGAGAGGAGATGCGTAGGCAGTTTGAGGGTCTCCGTCAGGGGGACATGTCAGTGTTAGAGTATGAGATCAGATTTACAGAGTTGTCCAGATATGCACCGTGGTTGGTTCATTCCGAGAGAGAGAGGATTGGGCGCTTCGTGGACGGCCTCATTTATCCCATTCGTATTCTGATGACTCGGGAGAGGGTTTTGAGCCGTACATTTGAGGATGTTGTGGATATTGCTCGCGACATAGAGACGGATCGTCGCAGAGAGCGGGATGAGACGGATCGTCGAGGTTTAGCTAGTTCCAGTGGCAGTCCGACCAGAGGCTAGGGTTAGGAAAGCCGAGGTCGCTCTTTCAGGTCTTTAAAGCCGGCCCGCTCAGAGCATCGTGGGTCATCTTCTTGCCGTGGTTATCAGGGTTCGCGCTAGAGCCGGCCATCTCTCAGCACTATGCTAGCATAGAGTTCCTCACAGGCCCCATCTGTCCAGGGCTATTCTCGACCTAGTTCATCACCTGGACACTCCGGTGCTAGGGGTCCTCATTAGTCCCAGGCCCCAGCACCTGGGAGTTGCTTCGAGTTCAGAGAGTTTGCGCACATCCGCAGAGAGTGTCCCCATTTTGTTCCTAGGCCACAAAAGCAGAGGGGGCAGCCCTCATCATCTGGTCTTTCCACTTCAACACCCGCCCCGCCAGCTAGGGATGAGGGTTAG